>ML994751.1:131562-148321 GCA_010093925.1 Zopfia rhizophila CBS 207.26 | reverse complement strand
TCCTATTGACATCCCCGTGGATGTAGGGGCAGGGTCTAAAGAGACTAAAATGAAACGGACGAGCACCGCCAAAAATTCGCAAAAGTATCGCCAACGTCAGAACAAGGCAGCAAAGACTATTGCACTACTAGAGCAGAGATTGCGTGAAGCGGAGGAGCTTCTTAGAGAGGGAGGGGGCGGGGCAGCAGGTACTATTACACTGCTGGAGCAGAAATTGCGTAAAGCGGAGGGGCTTGTTAAAGATAAGGAATATGAGGCAGCAAGTGCCATTATAAGGCTAGAGCAGGAATTGCGTGGAGCGAAGGAGCTTTTGAGTAAAACGGAAGAGTATGTCAAGCGGTATAAAGATGAACGGGATTATTGGGCTGATATAGCTATTCGCCAAACGAGCGCCAACATTTTCCAGGGCCGGAATTGCTTCATGCATGGGGCGCAGCTTACGGGGCCAGGGAATAGGACGAATGGAGGATGAGATGGTAATTAATTGTAAGCAGGAAAAAGTGATTAAACGAATATATGCTCCATCGCTTGGATGTCCATCCTAGCAATTATGAGCAAATCTACAACCGAACTCTGTATGTTGAAGTGCTGCATAACAATTTCACCAAAAACCCCCATACATGGTGACAGTTAGTAGGGGTGACGCTTTCAACAGTAAACTTTTATATTTTTCCAAATCTTTAGCCAAGGGTCATGGAACGGAATTGCAAAGGGTTGCCAAATGCCACGCGAATTTAAATCTACATGTAATCAATCGCATAACACCAGTCTTCCTTGCATGGCGGGAAAGATGTTCTGAGAGTGCAAAAAGTGGGGGCAGTTTTTACAACGCAGAATATTACAAGATTTCCCTATAATTACCACAGGATTCCGTATGATTTCCACGGGATTTCGTCAAGAATGCCACAGGATTCCCAGAATTGTCACCAAGGAGATTCGTTCTATAAATAATATATACGCCCGAATAGGCCACATGTTTGCCTTGATTCGCATTCATGAACTTGTCATATGTATCAGGGCTGGGTTATGTGTGTACAAATTGGCTCCACAGTGCTTCATCACAGGGTCCCGCTTGTCCTCCGGATGCTATCGACGCGCGAGCCTGGACCACTCCGACCCGTCAATCACCCTTGGTGTCTATAAAGCTAGACCGCCCTAAGAGCTTGTTAGACTCTAGTCATCCTAATTGTGCCGCGCTCCCTAACCTTAGTTATCTTTAAGAATTCTCCAATTTCTCTTAAAATGGCCTCCCTTATATGGGCCTCAGCCGTATATGATTTCGAAATGCACGCTCTCAAGTGTGATACTTGCCCGAACGAGCTCTGTAACGACGGCGAGGAATTTGCTGAGAGTATTGCCTGCCACATTAATGACAATAGAGGCAGTTGCAAGATAGAAGGAGACCACGACTCTGTTCAGATTGCATTTCCTATCGACGAGACCTGCTACTACGAGTATGTTGTAGTCGAAATTCCGAAAGGCTATACAAAAGTCTATCAACTCTTAGAGGCTATGGATGGAAACACTAAGATTTGCTACAATTTCAGTAGTGGCATGACATCAGCGGTTCCCCCGGGGCGCAATTCACAGGCGGGGCCTCATAAGTGCGAGCGCATCCATCCGAGGACGGGCCGGCCCTGCGACAAGGTCTTCGGGCGGGTCTACGATCTCACGCGACATGAAAACACTGTTCACGCTAAGCAAGTATTCTGTTGCGAGATCTGCGGGAAGACCCTCGCCCGAAGTGACGCCCTGACGAAGCACATTCGTTCTACTCACATTGAGAAGAATGAATAGCAACCTCTTTTAGGTAAGCTAGACCATATCTGAATTAATTGCATATTCTAATTCTTCCTGTCCTTTGCTTTTTAGAACGGTCGTTTTCGAGTTCGCAAATTCCACTAAAGGCCGTCGGTGTCAGAGGGATCATTGTTGTGCTTAAGCTTCTGAGACAGCGCGTTCTCGAGTGCAATTGGCTTTAATATACGCACATTAGTTAATTGAAGTTCCAGTAAAACTTGATCAGAATTTACCCAGAGTGATCTCAGCAGTGGAGGTCGAAGAATTGACTAGGTCTGAAATGGTACCCGCGGTATTCTTTTGCTCCTTGCCTTCTGCTGTCTTGAGAAAATGCTCGACCTGCCTTCGCTTGCTTGGCCTTGGACATGGGGCTTGATGTTGCGGGAACACTTCGAACATGGTGGCTGTATCAACCTGGGCCCATAAAAGGTACGAAAAGGAAGATGGTGATTATGATACAGCTTGGATTGAATGGCAACTGGCGCATCAGCGCAAATGTAATGGCGATGAGGAAGTTTGCAAATGCTCTCCGACGCCGGAAGTACCAGGTAGAGCCGTTTCTAAAGGATTATCAAACGAAGAAAAGCGATGTGTGAAATGGAACCTAAAGCCAGAAAATAGACCCTCAAGCTAAAGAAAAGCCATCGATTTCTGAAAACAAGAATATCCTCAAGCCCCCACCCTCACCGGCGTCTCCGCACTGCAGTTCTGTCCTTCAATTTTGTAGAATAGTGCACCTGAAGTGATCCAACAGTCCTTCCTGGAAAGCGCTTCCTGATCTGCTCCCATGGTAGATTCTGTCCCTCCTTCAACTCGATAAGCAGCGCGTCTTCCTCTGCTGTGAACCTGGACTTGGGCCTTTGCCTTTGGGCCTGCTTGACAGGGTCAACCGGTGAAGGGGGTTGGTAATGACGATGATTCAGGCTGAATTCTATAGCGTACCGCCCGTTTCTCTTGCATCGGAGGAAGCCCTGGATTGGCCATTCTCCCTTACTAGCATATGATGCTACTTTCGAGGCCGCTTCATCAGACTCGGGAAGATAGTCCGTCAAGGTCGGCTTTCGGGCACGATGGGGGCTACGTTTGGGGTATGCGAGAGGCTTATGGAGATTGCTGGTATGTGCAGTGCTCCGGTCAGACTCGTGTATAGATGAAGTGGAATGGCGATGTTGGGCATGAAGCTGTGCAGCACGCTTCAAGGCTGTATTACCGCGGATGGATGTGGAAAGCCTCTGTCGCTCCGCATACCTGTGGCCTTTATAGTCCTCGTCGTCGCTATCGTTATTGTCGTCCTCGCTGGAGCTGGAGCTGGCCTCCTTCTCGTCCTCGTCCTCATTACCGTCTCCATTGTTGCTTTCATCATTGTCGTCATCGTCGTCGTCGTCGCCGCCCTCTTCCTCTTCTTCGGTCGAGTCATCGACAAGATCGTTGAGGCTGTTATAATGACCGCCGTCGCCAACCCTATCGTGCGATGGTCCCATGTCGCTGAAAGAAGTAGGCACCTGATGGGAAGGGCTAGCGCGCGGCGTTGTGGACACTGTTCGCCCGTCTTCGATGCGATTATCGTCAATGTCATGATTATCGTCGCCGGAATTACGATTCGTCCCTTCGTGCAGCAATTGAGAGTCGAGGAACGAGCTTTTGAAGGGAGCAAGTGGTTTTCGTTGCTTACGGGGCCGTAGATTCTGACTGTCCTCGCTGCCGTCTCTGGCAGAAGTATCGGAATTATAATCGACGTCTTCAAGTTGATTGAGCTGATCGAGCTTTCGCTTGTTTGGGGTCGATAATAGTTCGCCTCCTGTGTTCGCCCTCTCGCGATCGCTCTCTCCATTGACCGGCGGAACATCTACATGCATGAATGTCAGTTCAGGATCGCGATAATGCGCACTCTCTGTAACTCACCGAAGCTCTCTGCCTTCTCAGTTCCCGAAAGCTCTTGATCGGCGGGCATGTATGTCCCAAGCTCCTGCCCAGACTGTGACGCGATTGCAGCATTAATGCTCCTAGGTGGATTATCGGTATGATTACTGTCCGACGCCGCAAGTTTGGTGTGTGCTTGGAGCGGAGGCTCGCCTTGGATTACCCCTGGTGAAGGAAGCCTCCCATCGCTACCGTCATTTCTGTCTCCTGCTAGTTGTCAAACAAGACTATCGCAACAGGGGCGAAAGCGCGTACCTAAATTGAGAGGTTTGGTACAAGCACCAGCTTCCTCCCCTTCCGTTTCCAAATCCGAATCAGCTTCATCATCCTCGATAATGATTGGATTTCCTGCTAGCCATTAGATATGCTTATTCACCACTATTGGGAGGAGAGAGAGGAGCGCTTTGCGTGGAATGACTACCTTTACTATTCCCTTCCTTAACTTGATGGTGATTATGAAGCTCATCAACGTGCTCATCCTCGTCATCTGTGGACAGTAAGTTAGGTCCAAAATCTTTTAAATTAAGACATGTTGTATAACGTGCCTGAAAACAGAGACTCAAACAACTCCTCCGTACTTATCGTCAGCTTCAGAGGCCTCTTCTGTGGCGCCACCTTCTTCTCAGAGTTACCAATTGGCCTTTTCTCGGGTGCCGCGAGCGTACGATCTGGGCGAGAGGCCGTTGGGTTTTTGGAAGGGCCCGTGTAGAAATTAATATCGTCAAGCGAAATCTCTAGAGGCTTACGGAAAGAATATTGAGAAATTGCAACCGTTGCTGCTGCCATTTCGCCGTTGGTGTGCTGCAGTGCCAGTTAGAGTTGTTTCGTGTTTTTTCTGGATGGAGAGAGGGGCGTACAAGAGTTTAAGTACGCATCAATCCCCTGTTCGCCGTCAATCTTCAAACGCCGAGATAATACCTATTTGGGTATCTCTGGTTTCTCAACGAATCAAAGCGTGATGTGCACACATTTAACATGGCGTAGTTCGGGCTCGATTGCCCCTTACGGCACATGAATATTGCCGTGGCTCAAACCTGCCGCCTAACCAACCCTCTAGGAAGATGCAATTGAGCCGTCTCCATCCATCCGACCTCGTGCATTCAGCTCTGATGCTGCTGCTATGCCGAGACCCCTTATTAGGGTGTTGGTGGCGAAGCAAATTCTGCCCTCATTCGTTGGGTAGGGGTGCACGCCAATATGATTGCTCCCAACCTGATCGGGGAAATAATAGGCCCTTCTGTGCCGCTGCATCAGTGGAATATAGAGTGTGCTTGGTATGCCTCACGTTTGAGTCTGATCCATGTAACACCACCCATGACAGTGTTGGCATGTGAAGGCTGTATCGTAAATCGTGGCTGTAAGAATCATGCAACTCAAGCAACGCCAGCATTCTGTCTGTCATCTGCTCTTGGCCTGTTGCAGTCTCTATTCCGTGATCTTGTACCCACTCAATTCTTAGAATACTCGTGAAGTTCCTGCTGATTGCACTGCAACGTTACAACCACGCCATACATGGTATGCGAGGCGGAGCACCCTAAGGTCATGAGAACGAAATTAATGCCTCATGCGAGTGGCCGGCTGCGTCATTACCGAGATCCAGATTCAGTCCGAGCGTGATACAGGTAACAGCGCGGATTGGCGGGCGTATTCAACCAAAGGAGCAGGGTACGATGTAGATAATCAGGGTTAGGACAATGGCATAGGCGCCATGCATTCTTCAACCAAGACATGCATGAAGTAGTGCGTAACAGATGCCTCGGCAACTCGGAGGAAGGGGGAGAACACTCTGCTCCATGCCATCCTTTCACGAGGCTGCATTTCCGGATGATTGGGCCCATCAGGACGCAGTGTGCTAGTCTTCGGTGACACCGAGCCCGGGGCTGATTGGAATGAAATGGGGGAAGACTGGATGGAGTGAGGCAAGGGGGCGGCGACGCGCATTGCGAAATGGCATGACTCCGTCCTGGCTAGAGCATCACGCCCAGCACTGCATGATGATCATTCAACGCCCACTTTGGCATCAGCTGCGCCGCTGTGGTCAGAGGTCCTTCACAGCCATGCCCCTGATCCGTTACGCTTCCGAAGCTGCGGGTCTCTGCAGTCCATGCACATCGCTAAGGTGTGCTCAGGAGTGACATCCATCCGTCAATCCAGTGGTGCCTAGCATAGCCCCATACAGCAGGTCGATCAGCGGGTAAATTGTAATGCGTGAAGCGGTAGGAGTCGATCCGTCGAGACTCAGGGGCTGGTAGCACGCAGCCCATTCGGGGCGAGGGCGTCCGCATAATCAAGCACGGCTGTCGGCTGAAACGCAATGGAATGCAGTGTAATCGAAGGCCCATCTGGAGATACGGAGGGGCTTGCAACGCTAAGGAGTGGGCTATTGCTAAGAAAATGAAGCGCAGTACTGCTGACCTGGTTATTCCTACGGATCCCGTAGATCGGTAGTTGTGGGTGGTAGTTCGCTGGAGGCGAAGGTGAGACCTGAAGAGGAGAGCGGCTTCGAATGTCCTGAATGTCCGCACTCCCACATGAGAGGAGATTCTCGAGATCAGGCTGCAGAAGAGACCGGTAACTACTCTAGCAGTGAATAGAAAAAGGGCGGCTTCATCTGTTACACCGAAGAGAACGTGGAAGAGCGATTCGCTACCGGAAAGCCCGAGAGGCGCTGCAGTACCATCAGTCTGAGACATAGAAAGTTGAAGGAAGCGGGCTGAGCTTGCATGTGCGCGGACGTTAGTGAATCCATTTCCAAGGCCTAGCATAGCCCCGTGGCCCTTCGTCGCTGTGCCGCCAGGGATTGAGTTGCAGGTTGCAGTCACGCTCTACTCTGCTGAAACCGGCTCGCATATTGCAAGGCGGCTAGCAGTGGCACTTGGAAGGCCAGGACCAATCGTATCCCTTGGACAATGTGACTGCGCAATCCTGCGAGGCGTTCAGCTGAAATTGCATGATAGCCAGCTGAACTCAGCCCGCGCAAAGCGATAGCAAGGAGCCAGGGAGTCCGTGAGCGCCTCCGCTGCCGTTTCGTGCAATTGCTGACGTAGCAGAGACCGCAGATCCCATGGATGGGCCGCTGCAAGGGCGTCGGCCACAGGAGAATTGAAGGATGGAATGACACTAGAGAGAAACCGTACTGGAAGCCCATTTACCAGTCCTGTTGCAATGGGCTATAGAATCTCGGCAAAACTACTTAGAGCTGGAGGGAAAGAGAAGGACGAGCAGGAATGCTACTCTAAAGGCGCGATTGGAACAAGCAGGACCGAAATAGTCGTTTAGAAGGGAAGAGCACGAACACAACCATCGGTGACGCCGAGGATGCTGCGGTACTGCACTATCGTCAGTCTAAGACATCGGAAATTGGAAATGGCGGGCAGTGCGGCACTTGCATGAATGCCAAGGGGAGGGAAAATGCCTCATGAATGGGATCAAGTGTCCAATAAGGAGGAAGCGCGGTGTTGGGGGAAAAGAGAGGATGGAGGAGGGAGAGTAAACCAGCGAGGGAGGACCGCTTTTAAGTGATGAGGTCGGAGCACGGGCCAGATAAAAGCGGCGAGCCAGCAAGCGAGGGTGGTTTCCTGTTGCGGAAGCCTCCATTTCCTGATGCAGCGACACCGTCACGCATTTTACTATAATAAAGTAACTTAGTTACTAATAAACTTACTAAACGAAATATTTATTTTAATTTATCTTTATAATTATGTACTAATTAAGTAAATAAAAAGAAAAACTATTTATTTTTACTTACTATATATAAAACGCTTTAGCTTAAAAAAAGTTTAAAAAGTTTAATAATAAATACTTTTTTACTTAAAACTATTTAATAATATACTAGAATTAAACTTAATTAAAATAAATAGGTCTATTTAATAGATTATTTAAAATAAATACTTAAATAATACGTTTATTTAGAAAACTCTATTATTAATATAAAATAGAACTTATTAATTTAAAATTTTTTTTTTAAAGTAAATATAAAAACTAAAAGAGCTAGTTATACTACTATAGCTAACTAATAATTTTTAATAATAATAAACTTAAAATTAAACTTTTTAAAATTACTTATAATTTTTTTATTAGTAGCTACTTTAGTTATAAAAAAACTTTTAAAACTTTATAACATAAATACTACTAACTTTAAATGTTTAAAATAATATATTAATATATATTTTATTACTATATTTACTAAATATTTAAAGCTTTTTATAAAAAGCACTATAGTTTTTTAAAACTTTTTTTAGTTTTTAAAAAAAGATAAAAGAATATTTTAGTAAATTTCGTTACTAATTTCTTAAAATTAAAAGGTTGTATTAATATTATAATAGTAGTAAACTACTTTACTAAATAATAATACTTAGTTTTTTATATTAAAATAACTACTTTAGTTATAGCCTATTTTTTTACTAGTATATATAAGTAAATTATAGTCTTTTAAAAACAATTATATTAAATTAAAGAATATAATATATTTTTACTTTATATAATAAATTTTGTAAATAACTATAAATTAAGTTTTAACTATATTCTATATATTATCTAGAAACTAATAAGTAAGCAAATAAAATTAATAGTATAATAGAATAAATTCTACACGTATATATAAACTACTAGTAAAATAACTAAATAAACTAGCTACTATTAATATAGTTTAAAGCTAATAATACTATATTTAAATTTATAAAAGTTTTTCTACTTTTTATTAACATAAGTTAACATTTTTAAATAAGTTTTAAACTTTTTATAAAAATTAAAAACGTTTATACGAAATACTATAAATTATAAAAGCTAATTTTATTATAAAATAAATAGCTAATATTTAATAATTAGTTTATAAAAAATAATTTAGGCTTAGGTTTTTTAAGAAAAGTATACTAACTAGAAATAGACACTTACACTTAACTATTAAATAAGAAATATAGTTTAGCTTAATATACAAAATATTTAAATAAAATAACTATTTAAAAAGCTAGATTTTAAAGATTTAAAAAAATACTATATTTCTTAAATAGTTTTTATATATATATACTAGTTCGAAATTTCTAAATTTCTAAATAAATATTTAGTATTTTATGTATCTTTACTTTATTTTACTGTGCTTAAATTTAAATATTTTTAGGTTAACAAAACATACTACCTAAACTTATTAAAGTAGATAATAAAACTAAATACTAAATTAAATAAATAAAAAAACTATACTTAAACTATAAGTATAAATACTATAAATACTTAGTTAAATAAATTAAATATAATAACTTAATATAGAAACTTATAAATAACTTTTAAAATATTACTACCATAAAAGAAATTTACTTTAAAAACTTAAATAAATTTAAACTTAATACTTTAATATAAGTACTTTTTATAAAAACTTAAATTTAAAGAAAAAGTACTATTATAGAAACTATTTATAATACTTTATAAAAGCTTTTTAAAAAAAGTTTTTTTTATACTTTTTTTTTATTATGTATTTACATACTAACTATACGCTAATATATAAACTTATATTCTAAATATTTTTACTTTTAATTTAATTTAATTTAATTTATTTTTTATTTAATATTTTAAACTATTACTTAGTACTATACGTAGTAATTAATTAATACTTTTTTTTTAAGTTTTTAAATTTTTACTTATAATACTCTTATAATAGTTTTATTTTAAAAACTAAATTTTATTGAATTTATTTTTAAAAAACAATTTAAATAGCCTTTTAATTAAAGATAGTAAAAAGAAAAAATTATTAAATAAAAAAAAGCTTTTAAGAAAATATTTTTAAAAAATTATACCTTTAAAACTAAAGTTATTTTATTAAATACTTTATTATAATAAAATTAAGTATTAAATAGTTAATAGTAAAAGTCTATTTTAATAAAATTAATTTTTTAAATTTTTTTAAAAATACTACTAAATTATATTTTAAATAATATTAAACGTACTTTAAAATATAATTAAATAAAAATATTATTAAATAATATTTACTATAATAGTAATGGTTAGCACATAAAATTAATATTAAGTAATTATAGTTTTAAATAGGATTTTTTAAGTAATAGTAATAAATAATTAAAATTTTAACTTTAAGTTTTATTAAAATAAAAAATTATTAAAAAAATTTATAATATAATAAAAAGTATAAACAAATTTTTATAAAAGAATTGTATAAAAAAATATACAAACTTTTAAATTAAAAGTTTTAAAAAAAGGTCTTTTAGAAAATATAATAATATTAAAATATAATTATATAAAAATATATAAAAAAAAAACAAAAAACGTAACTTTACAATAAAAAGTTAAAAAATAAAAAAAAAAGGTATTAAACTTTTATTATAGTTGATAACTAGTAATAAAATAAAATTAAGTATTTAATAAAAATATAAGTTAAAAAGTACTTATTATTAGTTATTAATTATTAATAAGTAAATATTACTTATTAAAAGTAGCTAAATATTAGAATAAAATAGAAACTTAGTAATAAATTATATAAGTAAAAAATTAAACTAAACTTAAATTTATATATATTATTATAAACTATAATAAAATGAAAAGTTCACTTTAAAAAGTAATATTATAAAAAACATAGTATACAAAAGTATATGAAAAATAAAAATAAATAAAAAATAAATAAAAATAAACTGATAAAAATAAAACTTATAATAAAAGTACTTTATAACAAGTTTAAAAAATATAAAAAGTAGTATTAAAGTATGTAACTAAAAGTTACAAAATACTTAATAAAAAAAAGTATAATATATTTGATAAGTGAGTGACTTAGATAAGTAAGCGGCTTACCTTAAAACTTACCAAAAAATCAAGAATTCGCACTTGAATATCTCACCAACCACTTAATAATAAATTCTAGAAATTTAATAGCTAATTGATAGTGCTTCTAAATGGACGCCATTTAATTTTTAAGAGTTAACAATTAATGGTTATTAAGATAGTAGTATTTTGGCCCCTAAATTCAACCGTTCTTGAATATCTTAATAAGCATTAATTTCTAGCGCTTAAAAATTGAATGCCGTTCATTTAGAAGCACTATCAATTACCTATTAAATTTCTAGAATTTATTATTAAGTGGTTGGTGAGATATTTAAGTGCGAATTCTTGATTTTTTAGTAAGTCTTAAGATAAGCCGCTCGCTTATCCGAGTCACTCACTTATCAAATACGTTATATAGTTTAAAAAAGCTTAATTTTAAGTTTATTATTATTTAGTATTATTAGCTAATTATAGTAGTATAACTAACTTTTTTTAGCCTTTATACATAAAATTTTTTTTTAAATAAACTTATTATTAAGGTATTTATTATAAATTATTTATTAAATTAACTTATTTTTTTTAGTTAATTTTAATTTTAAAGTATTATTAAAAAGTTTAAAGTAAAAAAAGGGTTTATTATTAAACTTTTTAAGCTTTTTTTTTTTAAGTTAAAGTATGTTATATATAGTAAATAAAAGTATTTAGTTTTTTACTCTATTTATTAAGTTAATACGTAATCATAAAGTTAAATTAAAATAAGTATTTAATTTAGTAAACTTATTAGTAGTTAAATTACTTTATTATAGTAAAGTACTAAAGGTTTTTATAGTTACTTAATACTTAAATTAAAAAAGTAGTACTTTTTAATTTAAGTTACTATTATTTAAAGTAGTATATAATAGCTGGTAGTTTTTTATTATATATTTTATAGTTATATGTAGCTAAATTAAGTTTTTTAGAAAAATAAGTTATAGGTTTTCGTTTACTTTATTTCTTTTTTTAGAAAAAAACTCTAGTAGTTACGTAGTTTAAAAAGTTAGCTTTTATAATAATTAGTAACTTAAAATTAAAGTATTAAAAATCTAATTAGGTATAAATACGTGTTTTAGGTGTTTAAACGCTTTTTAATAAGTATTATTAAATTTAAATTAAACGTTTTTTTATTAAAGCTATAAGTAAAGACGTAATATAAATAAAATATAAATAAATTATTAATAAAAGTTAATAAATTCTAAGAATACTTTTATATTTTTTACGTTTTTAGAAAATATATAGTTAAGAATGTTTTTACTTTATTTAAGTTTATACTAATTCTTTTCATAAAAATAACGTACTTAAAGTTAATAATGTATTTTTAGTAAATTTATATTTATTAATATTAAGTTATATACTAGCTTTTTTTAAAAGTTTTTAAAACTTATTTTATATTTTACTAGTATTTAGATAGAAAATTACTATAAATTAAAATATTATTAAAGTAGGCTATATAAAATATATTTAAGTAAAACTAAAAAACGTTATTTATATAATATTAAAATAAGCTTATTATATTAGCTAATTTAAAAAGTAAAATAATATATTTAAATAAGCTATATTAAGTTTAGAAAGTAGTTAACTACTTTTTCTTTATTAATATAAAAATGGTTAAAGCTAAAATAATATTAAGCTCAGTAAAATACTTTACTTTACTAAAATAAAATAAGATTTTTTAAATTAATAAAATTAAATAATAGTTTATAATAATAATAGTACTTAAAGCTTAGTAATTTATATAAAATTAAAAACATTTATTAGGCTTTTTTTATAAAAATAAAAGAAATAACTATAAAAAACAAACCTACTCTAATAAATTCTTTATAAAATAGTTATTAAAATACTTTTTAAAAACTTTTTTTTTTAAAAAACTTTTTAAAAAAAAGTTTAAATTTAAGTTTTTTTTTAAAAAAATTTAATTTTGTAATTATATAAATAATATTTAAATAATTTATTCGCTTTTTTATGTAAAAAGTTTTTAAAAATATTATAGTACTTTTTTAAAACTTTTATAAATAAATTTATATAAAATTTTAAAACCAAAGCCTTATTAATATTAGCTATTAAAATAGTAAAAGTTTTATACTCGTGTTTTTAAACTAGTTATATAAAAAAAGCTATTTTAATTAAGTAAATATTTATATTTAGTTTAAATTTCTTATAAAAGTATTTTAATAAAGCTTTTACTAGAAAGTTTTAAATTTTTTTTAAAAAAAGACTTTTTTGTAAAGTTTTTATTTAATTTAGTGTTAAGTTTAAGTACCTATTTAAATATAAATATAAGTTTTAAGTAAAAACTTTTTAGAAAATAGTTTATTAAAAAGTTTTTTAGATAAGTATTAAGTTTTTATAATTAATATTTTATATTAGTTAACTAGTTATTATATTAAATTTAAGTAGTTAGTAATAGCTTTAAAAAATAAGTTTAAGTATACTAAATATAAATAGTATTAAAGTAAGAGCTTTTTAATAAAAAGTTTACTAAAAGATTTTTTAAGTAAATAGTATTTTTTTTAAAATAAGTTAAAAATTAAAAAAAGTGTAAGTATTAAGCTTAGTAGTAAAAAATAATAGAGAGTTACTTTTATAAGTTATAGTTAAAATTAACTTTATACTTTTTTATTTATAGTTAGTTAAAAATTTGTTTATAATTTCTAGTTACTATTTTAAAAAAAAAATTTTTTTAACGTAATTTAAGTAATAAAAAGTTATACTAGTACTATATAAAATATAACTTTTTTTAAAACGTTTACTATTAAAATTAGTAGAATATAAACTGTTTAAAAGAAATAAAAAATAATTTTTTTAAATATAAGCTAAAAGTCTAATAATATAACTTATACTAGTAGATTTAGTTTTAATTAAAATAATAATAAAATAAAAAAAGTAATTTTATTAAATAGTATATAGAATATTTATGTAACGGTGCTGCTTGCTTTGCTTGCTATAGGCTATATAATATTATAACTAGCTACGCTAGCTATAACCTAGTATAGAGCTTAGAGTATAGCTAGCTTATGCTTAGGCTATATACTATTTTATTTAGAGGCGAGCTTCTTTTATATCTTTTCTCTTTCTATCTTAGTATAGCTAAAATAGAGCTAACTTATTTTATTAACTTATATTTATACTACGACGCGTGAAGACCGAGCCTATTATCACAATTTACTTAATAATTCTAAAAGTTAGTTACTAAGTAAAAAGTTTATAATTTAGTAAAAATTTAGTATTAACAGTATTTTAAAAAGTAATTTATTTTTAGAATAAAGCTTTTAATAAGTTAATTTAAAGCTAATAGTTAAGTTTTAGCTATAAGATTTATTAAAACTTATTAAAAATATGCGAGATAATAATAAAAAGGTATTTTTAATAGTAAAGTATAAAAATTAAGTAATATAATAGCCTGTCATATAACACATTTACAGGAAGCATTACTACGTATCGTTATGTTATTATGTTATAGATAATATTACTAGTTATATACTACGCTTTTATATATATGCTATAAGCATTTATATAATCCTTCTCTATTCTCTTTCTATACTCTTTTCTTTTTTTTATACTAGAGTAGCTCTAATATAGTGCTTTATTATTTATAACTACTTATAATTACCTACAGGTTCATGCTGGCCATGATAAGTAAAAAATTACAAGTAAAATAAAAACTATTAAATTAAAGTTTAAGTAAAAGTATAAAGTAATTTTATTAAAAGTAACTAAATTTATTATATTAGTAGTAAAATTTTAATTAGTAGCCTTTTTTTTAATTAACTTAATATAAGTATAGTTAAAAGTATTAATTTTTATAGTATTAAAATCTTTTTATCATATAAGTTATAACTTAAAGTAGTGTATTATAAATAAATACTAAAAGTTATTATTATAAAAAAAATTTAGTTAGTATAGTTATTTAATATATTAAAATTTTTAATACTTACTATTACTTAGTAAAAATTATTATTTAATAATTTTCTTAACTATATAATTAGACTAATTTCGTTTAGTTTAGTATTAGTAGTTAGTTTATAAAATTTAGTAAAGTAAGTAGTAAAACTCTTTTATTTTTAATAAAATAAATTAAGCTTATTTAACATAATAATCTTTTATTTTAGTTCTTATACATAATTTATAAAAAAGTAATTAGTTATTTTACTAAATATATATTTTAAATTATAAAAAAGTTTATAAGTACTACTAAGTATTATAGAATGTAATAATATAATAAACGTAGGTAATAGAGCGTAGCTAATTACATAAAATAAAATTCTTTAATAAAAAACTAATAAATAGAAAGAGAAGTATTAGACTTTATAATAAGTTAACTCTTAATAATAAAATAAAATTAGATACTTAACTAAGAAATATGCTAAGGTAGTTACGTTTATAGAAACTAGTTAATAATATATAAATTAAGTTACTTATAGATAGTTAGAGACTAGCCTTAAGAAATAAGTATACCAAGAAAAAGTTAAATAGAAATTTAAAAGAAAAATTAAAATAAAATTAGGTCCAATATTAGGAGATCCGGCTTAATTAATTATTAGTTATTTAAATTATAATAAATTAAGTATAATTATAACAGATTAACTTAATAAGCTTAAGCAAGAGTTAATTAGTTAATTATAATAAAAAAAACTATATAAAAAGGTGTTTCCTTTTAGTTTATTTAGTTTACTTTTTATAGTTATTTTATAATAGTTTGCGACAGTGCACATTATCTTTATATTCTTTTAATAAGAATATTTTGTTTTATAATATTATTTATATTTAATTTTATTATGTTTTCTAAAGCCTACGTTTATCTTATACTCTTTAGTCTTTTTTTAAGAGTTAGTTAGAGTTATAGTTAAACTTCTATCTATTAAAATATCTTTCTTAAATTAAACGTCTTCTAATTAGGTAAAGCAACATACCATAATACTAAGTTTTTATTTAGTTTTAAATATGCGTAAAAAAGTTAAGTACGTTTAATAAAATATTAGTTAATATTACTTTTAAGTTTATAATAAAGCTTTTAAATAAAAATATATATGTTTTTTTACTTTTTATTAAATATTAAAACGTTAAGTAAGTAATTAAAATTTGTTATTATTAATAATATAAAAAAAATTAGTATAAAAGTTAACTTTACTTACTTAATTATAATTTTAAAAAACATAAAAATAAGTACTAGTACTAGTTAAAGTTATAAGTAAATTAAAGTTATAATACTTAAACTACTTTTAAATAAACTAATTACTAAGTATAGTAAAGCTTTTTTTATTTAAAAAGAAAAGTTTAAAATTTAAAACGTTACTAAGGTTACACTAAAAACTCTTGCGTTTTTATTAGTTAGAAATATTATATTTTTATATTTTTATTAGTTATAAAAATTCATGTTACGTAATTAGATTCTAGTTATTCCGCGTTAAAAAAATACTAAAGTTGTATTAAATATTTTTTCGTAACTAATATATTTATACATTAACTAATATTTCTCTTAAGTAATTTCTTTTAATACTTATTATTTACTAATATACTTACTATACTTAACTTATGAATTTATTTTTTTCTTATAACTAGTATAGGAATCTAAAATATACTATAGTAAATAAAACAAATTATAGTACTTAAAAAGTTAAATATTTATATTATAAAAATATTAGTATATTACATGTATAAATATTAATAACAATTTTTTTTAAAAACTTTATAGTTAATAAGCTATATAGTATAAGTATAAAATTATATTATTTTTATTTTTTACTTTTTCTTATTTTATACTCTTATAATAAGTAGTTATACTTATATAATATTTTATACTTTTACTTTTACTTTTTACTTTTTACTATTTTATACTTTTATTATAAGTAGTTATATTTATATAATACTCTACACTTTTACTTTTTACACTATAAAGCTTTTTAACTATGTTATATAGGTTTTTACTTTTATAATAGTAGTATAGCTATTTTTAATACTTGTTGTACTTAAGCTAAAGCTTAAAAATAATATTATATTAAGTATTAAGTAAGTAATAAATTTTATTTTATTATTTATTTTATTTTTAGTAAAATGCTAAAAGAAGCTAACTTAGTTTTTTTAATTAATTTTTTAATTTAGAAAATAAAGCTAAATTAGTTATTATAGTTAATATTTATATTTTAAAACATTACACTTAATAAGTTTTTTTTTTAACTTTATTTATATTTTCTAATATAAGTCTATTTTATAACCTACTACTACTTAACTTATTTATAAATTTTTT
>ML994751.1:0-131462 GCA_010093925.1 Zopfia rhizophila CBS 207.26 | reverse complement strand
ATAATAAAGTGTTTAATATAAATATATAAAGTATATTCACTCTTTTTTATATAATATTAGGAAGATTTTTAGTTCGTTACCTTTTTTTTCTTAAAATCTCAATATTATACTTTTTAAGTTACTTTAGTTTTCTAGTAATAATTATAAATATATTAATTAATAGTTTTAAAATAACTATTCTATATAATATTAAGTAGTTTAGTATTAGCTATATTTTTTTATAGTAGAATTATAATAACTATAAAAATATTACTATAATAAAGTTTCAAGTACTTTTTTAATAATAATTACGTTAATAGCGATTTACTTACTATAAAGTAAATAAAGTAAATAAAGTATTTTTTACTTTTATTTAATAAAAATAGTTTATAAATACTATATAAAAAGGTCTAGCCTATAACTAAGCTACTAAGAATTTAGATACTAAAATAAAGATACTTTATAAAAATAATAGTAAAAATAATAGTAAGAATAATAGTAAAAATAACTCTACTTTTTAAGTTACTATAGTCCTAATTTTAGTTTTTAATATAAAAAAGTTAAAAGTTTTATAGTATTAAATTAAAGCTCTAGTTTTACTATTTATAGTATTTATTTAATATATTTCTTTATTAGACTTTAACTATAGTAAAGTATTATTAAATAAAGTTTTTTTTAATATACTTTTCTATAACTATAAAAAAGTATATAAAGTTTTACTAATAATATGTTAACTATAAGTTTTATATTAAATATATATTACTATATAAAAATAGCTATATAACATAATACTTGTACTTTTATTACATAGTGTTTAATATACTTATAAAAAGTAAATAAATTTAAAATCTAGGTTTTTTATATTAAAAATATTTAATAATAAAAATATTTCTATTAATAAGCTTTAAAGTACTTTTAAGAATAATTATTTCTAGTTTATACCTATACTAAATATAGTTATATATTTTACTAAACTTTTTATAAAACACCCTTTTTTTAAATAAGTAAAAATAAAGGTTTTAAAGTTATAATATATAATTTTATTTCGTAATTTACTAAAACTAATATTAAAACTAATGCTAAAACTAATATCTTTTTAAATATAATAACTAAAGAAGTTAAGCTTATTTATTACTTTCTCTATAGCTAATTACTATTAAAATAACCTAATAGAATATCTTTCTTAATATAATAAGTAAAAGAATACTATTTCTACTACTAAAATTAATATTGTGTGTAATAACGTTTAGGATACTTCTTATATTATTACTTATTACTTTTACTATTATTTTCAAGCTTTTAACTATAAAGTACATATATCTAAATTTAGTGTTATTAATAGTTAAAATTATTTTAAGTAGTAAAGTTATAGTAGTACTTATAACTATAATATATACTACTATAAAAATATACTAAATTCTAATAAAAAGCTTTTTAATAAAAATAACTATAAAGTTTTTACTAAATTTACTAAGGTTTAAAAGTATATATTTTTAGCTTTAGTTCTAAAGTATTATTAATAAAAGATTTCTTTTTTTACTTACTTATTTTAATATTACCTAACACTTTAAGTAGTTATTCTTAATTTTAACTAGAATTTAAATTTATTATTATATAATAGTGTATTACTTAAAGTCTAATAAAAAAAATAAAAAAGCTTAAGTACTAATTTACTGCTTTCTAACTATTAGCTAAATTCTTTACTATTTATTATAATAAAAATAAGTTATACTATTAGTTTTGCTTTACGTATAACTACTTTTAATTAAATTTATATTATTATATACTTCTAATAAAATAGCTTACTAATATTAATATTTAATAATATATAAGTATAGCTATTATAATAGTATATAATACAAAGTATATTACTAAGTAAAAAAAAGTAGTCTAAAAACTATAAAACTATAATTATTAAAATATTATTAAAACTTAATTTTAAAAGGCTACTATACTTTTTTATTATAAAAATAATAAATTAGTTTATTAGTAAGTAGAACTAGTCTACTTAAGAAATTACCTATTTTTTTTAACTTATTTTTAGTTTATTACTTACGTTAAGTACTTAACGTTAATTATTAACTAAAAAAGAATTAGCTAAATACGTACTATTTTAGGAAAAGAGCTAGTAAAAATAATAAAACTTTTTATTATAGTAAGAACCTTCTCTAAAAGTATAAAAAAAATTTTAAATTTTTTTTTCTATAACTTTCTCTTAAATATAACTATACTAGTAATATAAAAAAAGGCTTTAAATTAAGCTAAAAATATTAAACTTTATATCTTATTATTAATTTAGCTATAATTTAATATAGTTTGCTTAAGTTAAACTTATACTTTATTATTTATTTTAAGAAATAAAAGAATTTTTTTTATTTTAGAATAAAATGTTTACTATATATAAAGAAGTTTACTAGTACTATAAGTTTTATTATACTTACTTATAAGATAATTTATATAATGATAAAAAACTACTTACTAAAGAAAATAATCCTAACTTTAAAAAACTTAATAAAAAAGAGAAAGACTTTAAGCAATTTTAGAAAAAATTAGCTCCTTATTAACTAAGTATATAAAGTATTTTAGTTAATAGAAAAAACTTAGGAAATCTCGCTAAAAATTACGTAATAAATTAGTTTACTTAAATTAGTACTTATGACTTTAATTTCTTTATATACTAAAAGTAATAAAAAATTAATTATTTTACTAACTTTACTATCTAGGCTAAAGAAATATATAAGACTTTTACTAAAAAGTAAAAATTATTTAATAAGCTTATTATAAACTACTACTAGTTAATTTTAAAAAAAAAAATTTGGTAGTAATTTATTAATTTAAATAACTAAGTAGAGTTTAGAAAAATATATATTATAAAGTTTACTTTTACTAACTTTAATAATTTAGCTACTACTTATAGATATTCTTTTTTAATAATTTAAGTAGTAATTTTAAGTTACGCTACTTATAATATTTTTAGTAAAATACTAAATACACCATTTTATATTTTAATTAAAAATATAAAGTTTCTTAAGTTATTATTATAAATTATTTAAGTTTTCTAAACAATATTTAAAAATATTTTCTATTTAGTTATAGATAAAAAAATTATAATTAGCTTAAAAATATTAGCTTAAATTAATTTATGCTATAAAGAGATTTTTCTAGTATCTAGGAATTTTTTTTTAGTAGCTTAAGTATTATTTTAGCTAAAATTTTTTTATACTTTTATTTATAAGTGTAAGGCTTTTATATAATACTAATATATTCTAACATATAAGCAAAATATTTAGATAGTAGTTATATTAATAGTTTAAAAAAAAACTATTATTCTTAATATTATAATATAATAGTAGAGCTATAATTAAAAAACTTTTTATAATATACTAAGCTATTTTCACGTTAAAAAGGTTATAGTTTAAAACTAGCTTTTATTTACTACTAGAATTTAATTTACGCTTTTTATAAAAAATATTAATTTATTTTAAAACACAATTTATATATACATTAAAAAAAGCTAAATTTAGAAGTTAAACTACTATAAGCTATAAAATTCTAGCTAACTTATAATAGCTATTATAGCTAGTTATAAAAGTATAAAAACTAAAAAAACTACTATAAAAAAAGCTAGAAACTTTAAAGCTTTACTTTTTTTAAGTATTAGCTTATAGGTTATACTTATTACTAAGCGTAGCGAAGCTTCTTTCTATTTAAATAGGGGGTTTTCAATGCAAAACTCCGCCGAAATAGCACCGAGGTTTCTTGCATTCTTGTTGGTTAAAAAAAATCGATGTCATGTGATTGGGCTCTAGTTACTGCGCCAGAGGAACACCAAAACTTTTTCATGCGACTAATACTTATTGCTAGAAACGCGATCTCCTACTAGTTGGACATACAATTCGCTGGCTTGGCATTTCTTTACTGTATATAGCTTCTACTTGCCCTCTAGATTTTCAGGTCTTTAATCCAATCTTGTTCAGTTTCTCAATCTTTACAAGCTCCAATCCTGGTAACAATACTTCAACGCCTTAACTATCTCTCACGTAGCTTCTCTGACGCTGCTTCTCTTCTGATGCTGCTTCTCTTCTGACGCTGCTTCTCTTCTGACGCTGCTTCTCTTCTGACGCTGCTTCTCTTCTGACACTGCTTCTCTTCTGACACTGCTTCTCTCTCTATCGCTGCTTCTCTCTCTATCGCTGCTTCTCTCTCTATCGCTGCTTCTCTCTCTATCGCTGCTTCTCTCACGCTGCTTCTCTAACGCTACTCCCCCCCGCTGCTTCTCCGACGCTACTTCTCTCCCGCCGCCCCTCTGACGCCACCCCCCCAACGCGGCTCCCCCAACGCCACTTCTCTCCAGCTGCTTCTCTGACGGCCCTGCTTCTCTAACCGCGGCTTCTCTAATGGTGCTGCATCTCTGCAACTACTTCCCTGACGCTGTTCCTCTAACGCGGCTTCTGTGACGCGGCTTTTTAACGCTGCTCTTCTCTCACGCTGGTTCTAATTCTCTCACGCTGGTTCTACTTCTCTCACGCTGGTTCTACTTCTCTCACGCTGGTTCTCTCACGCTGGTTTTCTAACGCTGGTTTTCTGACGCTGCTTCTCTGACGCTGCTTCTTGGACATGGCTTCTTGGACGCTGCTTCTCTGATGCTGCTTTTTGGACGCTACTTCTTGGACGCTACTTCTTGGACGCTGCTTCTCGCACGCTGCTTTTCTGATGCTGCTTTTTGGACGCTACTTCTTGGACGCTACTTCTTGGACGCTGCTTCTCGCACGCTGCTTTTCTGACGCTGCTTCTCTAACGCTGCTTCTTGGACGCTACTTCTTAGACGCTGCTTCTTAGACACTACTTCTTGGACGCTGCATTTCGCACACTGCTTTTCTGACGCTGCTTCTCTGACACTGCTTCTTGGACACTACTTCTTGGACGCTGCTTCTTGGACGCTACTTCTTAGACGCTGCTTCTTCGACACTACTTCTTGGACGCTGCTTCTTGCACACTGCTTTTCTGACGCTGCTCTCTGCTGCTTCTCTCCTGCTGCTTTCTCCTGCTGTTTCTCTCCTGCTGCTTCTCTCCTGCTGCTTCTCTCTGCTGCTGCTTCTCTCCTGCTGTTCTCTCCTGCTGCTTCTCTCCTGCTGCTTCTCTCCTGCTGCTTCTCTCCTGCTGCTTCTCTCCTGCTGCTTCTCTCCTGCTGCTTCTCTCCTGCTGCTTCTCTCCTGCTGCTTCTCTCCTGCTGCCTTTCTCATGCTACTTCTCTATGACTACTCTTTTCACGTAGGTTATCTTATACTACTTGTTGCTGAGCGTAGCGAAGTCCTCTAACATTTATGTTAGCTTTAGTATTTAAATATTATAGTGAAAAGACTTATATTTAAAATTTATAGAAACCTAGCTACTATTATATTTAATTAAATTAATAAGTATTATAAATGTAATAACGTTTTAAATATTAATACTAATATAACTACTATTAATAATATACTTTAAGTATAAAAGTTTTAGTATATATATACTTTTTGTAAATATATAAAGTTAAATAAACCTAAATATAGTAACTTTATTTTTTTAATACTTTATTATATATGATAAATGCTTTTATATATATACTAGTTTTTAATAAATATAAAATTTATTTAATAATTTAAGTTATTTTAAAAAAATTTTAACTAAAAATATAATTAGTACTAAACTTAAATACTTAATAATAATAGTTATATTATTAAAAAAATTATATGTTAGCTCTAATCTTTTTTAATTATAATATTTATATAAATATTAGTAAAACTTTATAATAAATTTAATATATTTTATAAGCGAGCTGGTTAAATAAGTGAGCTAATTAATTTACTAAAACTACACTAAATATAATAAACTATATAATAAACTACTCTATTCTATTATAATCTATTTTTAATTCCTCATCGTTGCTGGATTCTATAGTAGATTCTTTATTAATTTAGTATGTTCAAGTGTTATGCCTAGTCCTGCTATAGTTTTTATAATATCTTTAAGTTAGTTTAATTTTATCTACTTTAGCATTACTCTAACTCTTCTTATTATTAAAAGTTATAGTAATAGTCTTCTTAGCAACTAACTATAAGCCAGCCTTAAAGGTAAGGACTTTTTTTTACTAGATATGCTTTCTTTTACACTGTTTTTATTAGTTTATAATTTTATTAGCTGCTTTAAGCTTAGTAATTTAATCGCGCTATAACACTATCTAATAAGCTATTAAAAAGGTGCCTTTAATAAGCTAATTAAATCCTTTCTTTAAGGAAAATAATAAGCTACCTAATTTATTACTAATCAGCTTTAATTGCGACCTAAATTTAAAGTAGTTACTAGAGATTTTTAACTACTATAAAGTATCTTATATAGTGGAGAGTATAAACGTGCGTAATTAAATATTAAGTTTTAATATTATTTTATTTAAATCAAATAAAACTAGGCCAGTATCTTAAAAACTTTTTTAAATATTCTTTTTAGTAATAGACGTATTAAACGCGTCCCGGAAGGCTAGTAAGAACTCTATTTTTATAATATAATTAAACTAGTTATATATTAGCTTCTTGACTTAGCGCCTATATGCTATCTTTAATAGCGAAAAATAACTAATATCTAGTAGCTATAAGATATATAATAAATATAGTAGTATACATAAAATAACTATCTTATTCTCTTTATAGTATTTAGTAAATTCTAGCAAGTTATGGCTTTTGTGGCTGTTTAGAATTAATAAACAGTATACACCTACAGTACGCTCTTTTATATGTGTATTAAAGTGCTTTAACTACTAGAAACTAAGCTTATTTATTATCCAGCTATTATTAGAGACCCTGAATGTTTATTAGGATAGTATGTTAACTTCCTAGTACTAGGTAGAAAAATAGTTTTTATTTTTATAAATAATAAAAAGTGAAAGTGCGTACTCTAATATGCTAATACCTTAAATTACTATAACCTACTTCTAGTTATCTAGCTAAATAGCTTTTAGTTAATACTATTTTTTAGAGTCTGTAATAACTTTTTACTAGATTATTATACCCATCTAAAAGCTAGATTTATTAAAGTTATACGTGTTTTCGTTTTATATACTATATTTAGTCTTTATATTACGTATAAGGTTAAACTAAGCTTATATAATTACTAGTTCTTCCTATTTATAACGCTAGTAGTCTAGTTTCTGATTATACTTTATTTTAAGCCCTACAGTGCGCTTGATAAAGTTATATAGCTAGTTTATATTTACTAAGTCTTTTTTCTACTTAGCTAATAGTTTATTAGCTATCTCTTAAATAGTATTAAGTAGAAAGGCAAATTCTCTTAAATCTAGCTTAAGTATATACTGTTTTATTACCTCCTTTTTAGTTGCTATTAGATTTATTAAATTAGGCTTAATATCACATCATAAGGTGATTTCAGCGCGTTGTGTTTATAGACTTAAAAAGAAAACATTAAAAGTATATATAATAAATTAAAAGCTAAATATTTAGCCTATTTTAAGAGCTTAAATAGTAAGCTATATTTAAGCTTCTTTAGAAATTAATTACAGGTCAGTAAATAGAGATATTATGATATTAAATATCTTAATATATAGTTTTAGTAAATTAATTAGCTCACTTATATAACCAGCTCACTTATAAAATACATTAGTTTAATTATTTTAACTAAAAGTTTTTATGTAAGTATATTTAAAGTTTTTAAAAACTTAAATTTATAACTTATTTTACTAGTAGTATATTATAATATTTTATATAATACTAACTTACTAAACTTTAAATTTATACTTTAATATAGCTTTAAAATAGTAATAGTAATATATATTTATACGTTAAAAAAAATTATAATAATATATTATAATTTATTATATACTAATAAGTTTTAAATAGCTTTTAACTTAGTAATTTATATTTAATTTATTATCTTATTATTTTTAGTAATAAAATAAGCTAGTTTCTATTTTTTAAATACTTATTTTTTTAGTTTTAATTACTTTTAAATAAAATTCTAGAAAATATTAATGTTATTAGTAACTATACTTTTATTTAATTAATCTAGTAATATTATTATAATTTTTTAGTGTAATAATATACCGTTACATGTGCTATACTATATATATAGTTAATTATCTAGCTATTTAACTATCTAGCTATTTAGCTAGCTAGTTTATATTAGTTATTAATCTCTATATTTTCTATTTTCCCTATATGAGATTCTCTTTTTAGTAATTTCTCTTATAACTATCTAAGTCCTATATATAGTAAACTAATTTAATTTCGTTATAGGTTTAGATATTACTGTTTATAGCCTCCTATAACATTTAGCTACTAACAAAAAAATTAAAAGTATTTAATTTCTAAAACTTAAGTTTTATTTTTAAGTATTTTATTATTAAATAAAAGTTTATTTACTTTACTTTTGTATACTTTATAAAGTACTTTAATAAATAATATAGTTTTAAACTACTATATTATAGTATAGTATTTTAAAAGTAAATTTCTACTTTTAAAATTAAGTAATATTATACTATAAAATTTAAATTAAAGTAAATAGTAATACTTTTTATTAGTAAAATCTACTTCTTAAACTTTATATAAAACTAGTTATTATAAAATATATTTCGCTTTTTTTTATTTTACTTTATTTATTAATAATAAAATGTATGTTATAATTATTATATACTAAAATATAAAGTATATTATACTAATATTTAATTAATTAGTTTTATACTTTAGTTTTTAAACTTTATAATATTTTTATTATTAAATTATATAACTTTATTATTTTAAGTAACTAAAAAATACTAATACATAAATAATGGTACTAACTACATCAATTTCTATAATATAAGTTATAATAATAAAACTTTTTTTTATGTATAAAACTAGATAAAAAAACTAGTTTTTATTAATTTTTTAGTTATTTTTTTGTAGCTTAAGCTAACTATAACCTTTAGTTTTTACTTTAGTTTAACCTTTTTAAAACTTTAAAGTAGTTTTTAACAAAAATTTGTAAGTTAGTTAAAGAAAACTTTAAAAATAACTATACAAATATTTATATAAATAACGCTATTTAATTATTATTGCTTATTTTTTTTAACTATTTTCTACTACTTTTTATAGCTAAATAAGTTTTATTTAATTAAAGGTTAAACAAGCTTTAAAGTTAAGTATACTTAAATATATTAACTTAATAAAATAAAAATAAACTAAAAATATTACTATATTTTATAAAATGTAATAAGTTTATAAAAAAATAGTATAAGTTAGTTTTATATTATACTAATTAACTTAAATAAAGTTAATAAAAGTAGTACTTAATAAAGAATTTATATTAACTTATTATATTAACTAGCTTACTTAAAAAATATAAAGTTATATAACTAATTACTTGTTTTAAAACTAGTACTTTAGTACTAGTTTTTATATAAGTACTTTAACTTTATATACTTTTATTAACTTTATTTTAAAATAGTTAATTTTAGCTATTTTAATTATTAATTTAAACGTTAATTTTAGGAATATTACTAGCTATAATACTTATACTTATAAACTAAAAAAAGTAGGATTTTATTACTTTAATTTTTTTAAAATAAAAATACTATTATTTTGTTTAACTATTATTTACTATTATATAGGTTTAAAAAAATAATAAAAAAAAATTTTTTTTATATATAATAAATAAGTTATAATAGTATTTACATATTATAGTTTTTTAAATAATATAAACATTAGTAACTATATATATTTTTCTTAAAAGTAGTATTAAAATAAGTAAAGTTTTTAACTAAATAGTTATTTTTATAAATAAAATTACTTTTTTTTTATTATATTTAACTTTTATTATATTTTACGTTTACTATATTTAATTGTTACTTTAATTAACTTTTACTATAGTTAACTTTTATTATGTTTAACTTTTACTATATTTATTAGAACTTAAACTAAATATGAAAAATAAAAAATAAAAACTTTTACTATTAAATAAATAATAAATTATATATTTTAATAGTGTTTATTTTATAATTTTTTATTTTTATTTTAATACTATTAGCTTTATTTTACTACTTAAGCTAGACGGCTATTTTTAATTTAGAAAACTTATTATTTAATACTTAAAAAATATTATTAGAATAAAAATATTTAGTATATATACTAAAAAAAAACTATTTTATTATTTAATAATTTTAATATACTTGTTAAAATAGTAATTATAAGGCTTAAAAAATTTTTAAATAAAAATTTATTAATATAAAATAAATGTAGTTAGTTGCTTTTAACTTATAAATATAATATAATTTAGTTATTTTTAATTATAATATTATAATTATATTATTTAACTCAAATTTTTTTACTTACTTAATTATTAATAAACTTAACTTATTTTTATAACATTATTGTTATATAAAATTTTTAAAATAATAGTTATTAATTCTATTTTTCTTTATTTTTTATAAACAAAATTTTTTATTTTTTTTTTATTTTAAGTACTAAATTTAATACTTATACTTAAAACTAAATAATTACTAAACGTTTATAATATTATTAAGAAAAAATTTCTTTACTTAACTTAAGTTTAGAAAATGTAAATTTAAGTAAAATAAATTAATATTAGTAAAAGTATAATTAAGCTATTTATTATTAAAGAAAATGTATTTAAAAGCTTTTTTAAAAAAATTATTATAAAAAAGTTATTTTCGTAGTAATATTATTTTTAATATAATTTTTATTATTATACTTTAAAAATTTTTTTACTTTTACTATAAACTCTTATAAATATTTTATATATGTTATTAAAAAACTGCTATATTTTATATAGTTTAACTATTATATATATATAAAGTAGTTTTTATAATAAAAATAAATTAATAAAAAAAGTATTAAAATAAGTTCCTTTTTTTTTATTATTACATTTATTTTATAAAATACTAAAACTTAAAAAAAAAAATTATAATTTAAGTTTTTATATTATAGTTATTTTATGTTGTATAAAAAAATTATTATATAAAATTTATTATATAATATATAATACTTTAAATAAAAACTATTAAATAATTAGTCAGTTACTAAGTATTTAACTATTTTTTAAGTAATTACTTGTTTATATTTTGTATTACTTAACTATATATACTATATATATTTAAAATACTAAAGTTAATATAAATGTTAGAGGGCTGAGCGTAGCGAAGTATATTATAAATTCATATTAGAGTTTTAAGTTACATATAATTATATATAGTAAAGCTATAGTATGGATTTTTATCTATCCCTAAGCCTAGAGTAGGTACCAAAACTCTACTTATTTAAAAATAAGATACTAAACTCTAACTTAATGCCAAACCCTATATTTAGTCTTATTTCTTTATTATTAGCCTCTACTGGCAATAGCCGGCTTTAGTGATATAAGCCGGATTTATATTACTAATAAGATTAGTATAGCCAGCTAGGCAGCGGATAATCTGGAAGGAGTAATAAAAATTCTTAGATTAAATTATAACTTACTTAGTATAAATAGCGGATAGATTAACAGCTAAAGCTAATTAGACTAATACTAAGACTAATACCTAGAAATACTTATCTTTAAAAATATTAATTAAGAAAGCCTTTGCGGCTTCTTGCAGAGCGTTAAGAGCTATAGCCTAAACCTAGAGATTATTATTAAAGTCTTTAATAATCTTACGGACCAGTTACTGGAATGGAAGACACTTTAATAAATGTTTTTAGTAATATTAATAGTATTTAATCTCGTGTAGCGCACTAGCTATAAATTGTTAACTTAATATCAGAAATAAAAATAAAAAGAAGAAAATAAAAGAAAAGAAAAGAAAACTGGAAATACGTACTGCCGGGCTTGCGCTTGTGATTATTACCAAAAGAGTTAAGGCATAAGAGTAGTAGAACTTAAGATTTATTACTAGCTAAAGCTACCGGAAGCCGTTTAATACGCGTTTAAGACTGAATAACTGTAAAGTATTAATTGCAATTAACTAATATTTTATCTAATACTAAGAACTAACCTGTGGCAGTAATAGTCTTGTGGGCTAACTTTTAGGCTGGTTTACGTGCTACTTTACTAGCAAGATTTTTACAAGACGTATTAGAGCTAGTAGGCGTAATATATTTCTTACTTAGAATATTCTTACGCGCCTTATTAGAACTGGTGTGCGTAACATGCTCTATGCTAGAAATATTATTATAAGACTTATTAAAACCACTAGGCATAACATGCTAGGTGCTGGGAATATTATTACTAGGCTTATTAAAACCACCAAGCATAATATTCTCTATACTAGGGATATTACTATAAGGTTTATTAAAACCAGGCGTAACTTACTCTATGCTAGAAGGATTATTATAAGGCTTATTAGAATTAATAAGCGTAACCTGCTTAGTGCTGGTAGGATTATTATAAGGCTTATTAGAACTAGTAGATATAACCTGCTCTATACTAGCCATAGTTAAGATATTAGACAGGTATTAGTTAAAACGAAATAATTAGTAATTAAATTAAGTATTAAAGTAGATTTTGAAATGTTAGGGCGTTGGGATTAGTGTAAAGATGCAGGTAAAGATAAGTAAAAAAGGAAATTTTAGCGAGGCATAAATATCTAATTAGTTATCTAGTGTATAAACTATTTATTTATCTAACTTTATTTTACTCTCTTACTAATACTAATATACTAACCTTACTAAAATAATATTTTGTAAGTTTTTACGCCGCGTAACTAATACCTAGACTAATACTATATATTAGTGATATCTTGTTTACTAGCTATTTATTATGTTTCTAAAATGCGCTATAAAACCCGCCTCTACAACGTTACTAAATAAATACTAAAAAAAGATAATAAATATTCAGATAATGCGTATACCGCTAAAGAGAGGAATAGATATAATAATTTAGA
This sequence comes from Zopfia rhizophila CBS 207.26, assembly GCA_010093925.1. Classification (NCBI taxonomy): domain Eukaryota; kingdom Fungi; phylum Ascomycota; class Dothideomycetes; family Zopfiaceae; genus Zopfia; species Zopfia rhizophila. The sequence goes on along the minus strand of ML994751.1, from coordinate 118,582 downwards.
GAATAAAAAGCTAGCCCTAGTACGGGATAAGAATATAATAAATAAATTTATTTTAAAATATTGGATAAAATATGTGAAGGACTATGCGGCTGAAATTAACGCTACTAAGAAGAAAGATAAGAAGTTTATAACAAAAAACCTAAAAGAGAAGGTAAAGACTAAGGCTATTAAAAAACTATAAGCAGATAGAGTATTAGTCTTAGTATTAGTTACTAATATTAGTAGGTTTAAGGTTAGTATTTATTAGACCTAGAAAGTAAAGCTATAAAACCCTAATAAAGAATATCCCTCCTAATCTTCTATCCTTAGTAATACTGTATCGGGTGATAATAATAATGTAGGTAATAATAATAAAGTAAAACCAAGCGCCACTATTAAAGAATAACTTTAAGTACTTAAGGATTTAGTTATACTAGATTTAATAACATAGTGGCGCGCAGTGCAACACTTTTAGGATATAATATTAAAAAGTACTACTAAGAAATTAAGGCAGCTCCTTATTTAAACGGACTTTAGATATATTATTAAGCTTATAAGTAAATCACGATTTAAGATAAGAATTTATTTTCTTAGTTTTAAACTAATACCAAACTAATACCTATTTAGAAATACCTGATAATAATAATGTAAGCTAAGCACTTTAACTAAGTAAGTTAAGTATAAAAGAGCATAAATCTTAAAGGTATTTCTATAAAGAAGAAGTCAACTATACTACTTAGCATCTACCATAAGATAAGGTATTAGTCTAGGTATTAGTATATTACTAATATAATCTAGATTCTTATTTTAAAAGTCTTATATGCCCTGGCAATTGAACGCGGCGTCTTAATACTTAAAGTAGATTTAATTAGTGGCTATTTAATTCTACTCTTTTATAGCTTATTTAGCCGTTTAGAACGCGTTATTATAGCAGTAATTACTATAGTATAATCTCGTGGCTAATATCTTTAGTCTGAAATTTAGTTAGTATCTACATTAGAATACCTAGGTCTTCTAGGTGCTTTTTAGTCTAATATAATAGGAGACTTTACTAAGAAGTTTTACTTTAAAAATTTTAATAAGAATAATACTAAGCACCTACTTAACTAGCTTTTAGATAATAATAATTTTATGTTAAAAGACGTTAGTGTATGGATTAAGCTGCTTAATGGGTCTAGACAGAAGTAGACACAGAATAACAAAGTTCCAGGTATTAGTTAGTATTAGTCTATTTAACTATAAATATATTTACTCCCTTTAAGATCTAAACACTATATTAGTAACCATAACTTAATATTAAAACCGCCTATTAATATTAGCCTGTCTTATACGTGTTATCTTACTTTTCTTTTACTTTAACCTTTAAAAGTTAAAGGTATTTATAAATAGCACACTCTAGAGAGTCTTGCAGCGTGAAATAGTTATATAAGTTAATCCAAGAACAAAGTTCTTTTTATCTAAGATATCTAATACCGCCTGTTTAATAGTAATATTTTGTGACTTATAAACAGTAATAGCATAAGCTATTACTAAAGGAAACTAAGTCTATAAACATATAACTTCCCTACGCCAGAAATTCTAATAATAATGGAAAATCAGTACTACATTTTTCCTACCTAAGGTCCTGTATACTAATAGCCTATTATAGTTATTAAAAGTAACAAGTAACGCTAAAGGGGCTTTTTTTTAAAAGTTTATAGTATTATTTAATTATATAATATTATCTAACACACCTAGAGCACTGTTTACTAGGTTTTTTTTTATCTATATATTATCCATAAGCATAACCCGTGAGCTAATACTTAAAGAAAGTAATGCCTTAAGGTTTCTAGTTTTTTCTATAGTAGAATTTTCAGCCTCTATGCCCTTATAGCTAGCTGTAATAGCTATTATAAATTAGCTAGAATTTTATAGCCGATAGTAGTTTAATTTCTGGACCTAGGCTCTTTTAGTATAAATATAAATCACGTCCTAAAACGAATTAATATTATCTATAAGAAGCGTTAATTAAATCCTAGTAGTAAATAAGAGCTAGTTCTAAACTATAATCTTTCTAATATGAAGATAACCTAACGTGTTATGAAAAGCCCCCTAATCATGGCCCTTTTATCGCATTATAACGTTAAGGATAATAGATTTCTTAAACTGCTAATATAGCTGCTGCTTAAACATCTCACTTATATTCTAGAATATATAAGTATTATATAAAGGTCTTATACTTATAAATGGAAGTTAAAAGAAATCCCCAGCTAGAACTATACTCAAGCCACTAAAGAGGAGATAACTAGATAATAGGAAGATCTCCTTACACTATGAATTAACTTAAGCAAGTATTTTTAAGCTAACTATAGATTTTTTATTTATAACTAGATACTAAACGTTCTTAAACGTAGTCTGGAGAGCCTGGATAGCTTGTAATAATAACTTAGTAAACTCCGTACCCTTAATTAGAATACGAAATAGTGTGTTTAGTGTCTTACTAGAAATATTATAGACAGCACAACCTATAGGTGCTGCTTAAATTATTAAAGAATAATATCTATAAATAATAGCTAAGTTATTAAGCTTAGTAGAGGTAAATTCTATAACATGTGTTTTTCTAGACTCTACTTCTTTATCTAAGTTAACTAGCTACTATAAGAAGTTTTCTCTAACTAAAATTAACTAGTAGTAGTTTATAATAAGCCTATTAAATAACTTTTACTTTTTAGTAAGAGTCTCATATGTCCCCCTAGCCTAAATAGTAAGGTTAGTAGGATAATTGGCTTTTTATTACTTCTAATACGTAGAGAGATTAAGGTTGTAGGTACTAATTTAGGTGGACTAATTTATTACGCAATTTTTAAAGTGATCTCTTAAGTTTTCTCTATTAACTAGAATACTCTATATATCTAGTTAATAAGCGGCTAATTTTCTCTAAGATAAATTAAGGTCTTTCTCTTCTTTATTAATGTTTTTAAGGTCTGGATTATTCTCTTTAGTAGGTAGTTCTTCTTTCTTATATAAATTATTCTATAAATAATTATAGTAGGACTTATAGTGCTGGTAAGCCTCCTTATATGTAGTAAAAATCCTATTCTTAAATAAAAGGATTTTACTTATTTCTTGAAATAGATAATGGAATATAAGTTTAACACGAGCAAACTGCGCTAAGTCATGGTTGAAACGATATTAGAATATAAAGTTTAAAACTCTTAACTTAGCCCGAGGCCTCTCCTTTATATCGCTAGTATAGTTATATTTAAGAAGAAAATCATGAAAAGAAAGATTATATAGATTAGGATAATCTTTATACTTTTAGAGAAGACTCTTACTATAATAAAGAGTTCCATTATCTTTACTATCTTTTTTCTTAAAATGGTACGTATTTGGCTGGTCCTTCTCTGGCTAATAATTAACGTTAAGTACCTAACAAGAGCAATAAACTAATAGTAGATTAAAAAGAAGATAGGAAATCTCTTAAGTTAATTAGTCCCGCTTACTAATAAGCCTATTTATTATCTTTATAACAAAAGAGTATAGCGGCCTTTTAGAATTAAGTTTAGATAAAATCCTAGTAATTATAATTTTATAGTCCTTAGAGGGCTTTTCCTACTTAGTAGTATACTTTCTACTATATACTATTACACTAGTAGTACTAGTATATAGTTGAATATTAGTATTAGCCAGCCATCCTATTAGGAGTATATAATAATATAGATTTAATTAAGAGTGATTATGCGTAGGGTAAAATTAATAATATAACTTACCTTTATTATAGTAAATAGTAGAGAATTTAGTAAATAGCTAGGAAGCAGAAAATCGGCACTTAAGCTGCTTTATTTTCTTATTAAACTTTAAGTAATACTCTATTATACAATAGTAGATTTAAATCCTAGTTAAGATTAAGGATAATTATTTAAATTCCTAGGTTATATTAGAATAGGTAAGTAAAAGAGACGAGCCTTTATTAGTAATACTTTAGGGCTAGAGTTAAGAATATATAGTAGAAATATATACTCTCTAAAACCTCGCAAATTCAGCTAAAGCTTTGTAGTTATCTTTATTAAAGAGCTCCTTATCAGAATTTAGCGCGTCTTTATAGTAATATATATTATAATTATAAATACTGCCACGGCTCTACTACTTAAAATAATTTCAACTATTAATAATACTAAACTTAGGGGTGAGTACTTTATCCTTGAAAGCTTAGAAATAATAATAAAAGTAATAGACAATAATATAAGAATTATCTTAAATATTATTACGTGTAATCTTAATCCTAGCGGCGGGGGTAGCGTTCTTTTACTTATTATATTAAGATAAATATCATATTAGGTTATCTTAATAGTAATTAGCTGTAAAGAAAGTGATAAATAAACTTAGACTCCTTAGCTACCGTATCTAGAAAGGTATTAGTCTTAGTATTAGTCCCGGTATTAGTCCCGGTATTAGTCCCGGTATTAGTCCCAGTATTAGTTCTAGTAAATAGCGAAATGGAATTATATATTATAGCTTTAAGATTTCTATTTTTACCTGCCTAAAAAGGGCGCGTCTTATGGAGAGCTCTAGTAAAACATATAACTAAGTTTAGTATAGCTATAGACTAGAAACTGTTATCCTCAAAAGTACTTTAAAGCTTATTAATAGAGATATCTTTATTATTAGATATTCTTAATATAAAAAACCCAGACTTTAAGTTTACCTGCTTTCTTATAATCGTATTAAACGTCACGTAATAAAAGCGTGGATATTATGCTATATAGTTATTCTTATATAGTAACATGTGTTTAACATAGGATTTATAGTTAATATATTATTAATAAGGCTTTATATACTTCTCTATATTTATAGAAAAGCATATTAGGAAAGCCCTACTTAGTAATGCCTTACTACAGTTAAACTCTAATAAAGGGGTATATTAGATAGATGCTATAGAGAGTAAGACTAGAGCTTTAACCTAATACTATAGAACTTTTAACTCCTATATATTAGAAACTAGATTTAGGACTGCAGTAACTTAAGGAGCAGGATTATTTTTACTATTATTCTTACTACTATTCTTACTATTATTTCTATTATTATCTTTACTATTATCCTTATAGGGCATATCTGTATTAGTGTCTAAACCCTTAGTAGTCTGGTTATAGGCGAGACCTTCTTATATGGTATTTATAGACTATTCTTATTAAACAGACATAAAAGATACTTTATCTACTTTAATAGTAGGTAAATTACTATTAATATAATCATCATTAGGGAGAGCGCTTAAGGCTTTATTATTAATAGTAATATCTTTATAGTTATTATAATTCTGCTATAAAAAGTGTAGCTAACGCTGAACTGCTTAACACTATATATAATAGTTATTCTAAAACTATTAGTTAACACGTTCATAATTATCACCAGAAGAACGGGGTGGCTTAAGGAGTATAATATTGAAATCTTAAGATAAAAGAGATAATAAACTAAAAATCTTTTTAATATTATATAAAAAGTAGTAAATATGCCCTGTATATTTATATTAAGTACCTTAATATTAGCAGACTTTTATAAAGATATGCACTTAAGTAATTAGTATTTTCTCTATAGTAGAAAGTTTCAGAAGCTTTTTAGGCTATAAGCTAGAGTCCATCTCATTATCATAGCTAAATAGAGATATAAAATTAGGATCTTAAGAACTATCTTTAAGTCTTAAGTGCTTAGCCTCATCTTTACGGTAAATAGAACACTTTTTATTTATAAGCTTTATATTAAACTAGCGTTTATTGTAAGTACCACAGGTCTCTATTATAGGCTTATTAAGGCAGGTGTAAAATCTCTTAATTAGTTATTAATCTATAAAGCTAAAAGCAGAGTTATTTAAGAAGATGTTACTTAAAAAATTTATAATAGAGTTAGATAGCGGCAGGTTATAAAATGGACCTATATCAGAAAGTGTGGATAGAGTGGAAAAAGGGAACTTATTAAGTATAGTATTATAGAATATGAATATCAACTGTAAAGGCTGATTTAGCTTGGTATCTTAGAATATAGATATTAAGTCTAAAGACTGATTTGACTCTATATCCTGGGATAGAGAGGTTAACTGAAAAGACTAATTTAGCTCCTTCTAGCGTTTTATTAAAGATAAGATAGATAGTATAGATAACACTTTATTACCTACCTAATACTTAATATAGTATTATTTCTAAACCTTAGCTTAAGCACAGCAGGCGTTAGCTTAAGCTAGTATATTATTACTATCTAATTTACCTAGTAAATAATAAAGAGAACTGCGTTGCTGTTGTGGAAGTAAAGCACTATATAGTATAATTAAAAAACTATATAGTATAGAAAACAGAGCTAGAGACATATAATATTATATAAATATAACTACGTTTAGTGAGGGGCGTCGTATAGGTATAACTATTTATAGTAAGAGTATAAAACAGCAGGAAGTAGAAGGTAAAAATAATACGGCTTTATGCTTATACTATATATATAATTAACCATAAAAACCTTAATAGGTATAGGTGTATATATATATTGTGTATTAATATTCCTACAGCGTAAGTATGTAGCTTTTTAAATACTATAGATTATCTTATTAGTAGCAGCATCTTTAGGGTTACCACACTAGTTATAAAGAGGAAATAGATTTATTAGGAAAGTATTAAGTATAAAAGAAGTTACATAAGAGAGGTATTAGTTAAGGCGTTGAAGTATTAGTTATATGAGAATTTTTAGTAAACTTTAGTATTCCTCCAGTGCAGAACAACTAGAACCTGATTATATAAAGTCATTTTTTCTAACCAACCAGAACGCGAGAAATCTTAGTGCTATCTTAGTAGACTTCTAAACTAAAAACCTTTCTATTTAAATAAAAGAAAGCTTCGCTACGCTCAGCAATTATATACTTCTTTTTATAGTTTTTTTTATAAATACCTTCTTTTTTTTTTGTAATACAATAAACAAAGTTTTATTATAAATTTTTTTTTTTTACTATATTTTTAGTAATTTTAGTAACTATACTATTATTATTTTTTTTAAAAAGCTTTTATTATTAATACTTTTAGTATTTTAGTATTATAAAATTTATTTATTAATATTTATATTAAAAGTTTTTTATTTTTATTAATAAGTAAATAATACTTATTTTTTAAACTAAACTTAAAAGTAAACATATATATAAAGCTTTTTAGTATATTAATAATTAACTTAACAAAAAAAGTAATAATATAATATATATTATAGAAAGTTATTTTTATTAATACTATAACTATATATTTTATTTAAATTTAAACTACTTATTTTATTTTAACTATTAATAGTAATCTTAATAATATATATTTAAATATTAAAGTTTTTTATTTTATTTTATTAAGCTTTAAGCTAATAAAATATTATTATAATTTTACTACAACTTTACTTGTTTACTTAATAACTTAAAAATGTTATAACATTGTTATTAAATTTTCTAGTATTAAGTTTAAGTAATATAAAAAAATTTACTGATATTATAATAATTTATAAGTATGTAATAATACTATTTATACTATACTTATAATTTATTAATATTTTTAAATATTTAATAATATTATACTTTAAAAATATAAATTTATATAATTTTTTTAATATATATTTACATTATTTTAAAAGCTATTTAAGAAAAGTTAGTATAATAGTATTTTTATAAATAATAGACTAATAATATATATATTAGTTAATAAAACTAGTTTATTTTAATATATAAGTATAAATATTTTAGTTTTTTTAATAGTATATTAAATATTATAAACTTTAAAATAAGTATAAAATAAAATAAAATAAATAAATAAACTAAGTAAAAGCTTAAAAAAAATTAATAAGTAGTAATATAGTTTATAAATATTTATATAAGTAAAAATACCTTTATATTATAGTAAATATAGTGTAAACCATTTTTTTATACTATTAAATATTATATATAGTAGTTTACTATATTAATACTTTTAAGTTATTTATATAAAGTAATAAAGTATTTACCTTTAATATATAATATAAGTAAAATATAATTATTTTAAAAAATATAAACTAATATAGTTTATATTAGTACTTTTTATTAAATTAAGTTTTTTTAAAAAAACTAATAATAATTTAAAATATTTTTTAATAAAATCTTTACTATTATTTAGGTTTTAACTTTTTTTTTAAATTATAATACTTTATACTAATTATGTATTTTAGAAATTTTTAATATTTTTATACTTTTTTTAAAACTTTAAATTATTTTAATATAATTATTATAAACTACTATATTTTGCATATTTTAAATTTTTTACTTAAAATTTAGTTATTTAGTTTTCATATTTAAAAATACATATAGCTAGTATAAAACTAAAGTATTAAAAAAAATTTGTAAAATTATAATAAAAAAATTAAGTTATTAAACATATATATTTGAATTTAATAACTTATTTAAATACTTTTAATATTTTTAAATTTAAACTTATACCAAAGTTTTAGTTTTTTTTAGTTAATATTATTTTGTAAAAACATAAAAATAAATTCTATTATTAACTACTTTAAATAAATAGTATTAAATTAATAATATTACAAGCTACTTATATTTATAACTAAAAGTTTTTTAATACTATTTAAGTAGCTGTAATATAATACTTTTTTTAATTAAAAATAAAAGTTAGTTTATAATTAAGAATTTAATAAACCTATTTTAGTTAGTTATTAAAAACTTATTATAACATTAAAAGTAATAAAGAATAGTTTATTAGTAGTATTAGTATTAAAAAGCTTAGTTTTTAGTTAGTACTAAAAAAGAATTTTATAAGCTTATTATAAGTATTATTATAAAAGAGTTAAATATAATAATAAATATTTCTATAATTTTTATATAGTTTATAGCTATAATATATTAGTTACTTATTTTTACTTTTATAAAACTAATACCTACTAATAATATTTAAAGTATGTTTATAAAAATAGTTGTTATAAAAAGTAAAATTAAAAACTATAGTACTAAAATGTATTAAATACTATATTATAGAAAATAAAGTTGTTACTATTTTTGTTTTTAATTTACATTAATTTAAATAATTTAACACTAAATACTAATAAACTCTAAAAGTTTTTATTTAAACTAAAAATAGAATACTATAATTTACTAATATAAAAATAGTAAAAGTAATACTTATTTACTTTTTTTTTTAAAGAGAATAACGTGTTACTAGAGTTAATAGTAAATAATTCTAGCGTTTTAGCTAAAACTAATTAGGGATAATAGAACTTTTATAAATAAGCATTTAACATTATGTTTGTACAAGGACTAGAGAATGGCGTTTAAAAAATGCGTGTTATGGATTCTTGGGCCCTTTTGGCACCTAAAATTAAAAAGGTTGATTAACTACTAGAGAGACCTAGGCCTGTAACCAAATATCTTGGTGGAGGAATTACCATCTAAAACAGATGCTATGGCTCTCTACTAGACCGCACTTGGCGACGTTTTTGTCCTTACACGCTTTATTCACTAGCCGACTTTCTATATCATTGTTAAGCGCATCTATGCAATTCCAAGCCGCGATTTCGATTGCGAGGAGCGGTGAGCTCTGCCGCTACTCTACGCCGTTCTTGCGATTGGTTGCTTATTTAACCGGGACAGCAGAGGGAAATCTGATTAAGGGGGGATTGGAAATCATCTTCAACAAGGGTAAATTCCTCTCTCGCCTATGCCGTATGACCACTTCCAGCTGACCTGCGACAGATATATGCTCTTCTCTGGCGCGCATCGGTTTCTCAACGTCGCGAGCTGTCAACATCTCACTTGCCTTCAGACCATTTGCTGCTTGACTATCTTCCTGCAGTCTGGCGAGATCGAGGGACCCTGTGTTCCGTCCAGTCGATCCCGTTCGCCGGATTCCCTCTCGGACGATGGAAGTCGAGAGAAGATTCCAGTACAAGAAAGCGAGGGAGGAATGAAGGGGACATAGATGCTGAGTTGGAAGCCAGTGTCGAAGCCGCGGTAATCGCTGTCGGTCGCGACTGGCTAGAGAACGTGATGATCGCGACGGATACTACGGGTACCACACCAGATGCAGCTACCGATTCGACATCTGGCACACAAACTCCAGCCTCCTCGGCGGACTCCGAAATCATTCTGAGAATCGATCCTCGCTTGCTGTTAGATGAACCTGGCAAGGGCGGAAAAGGCTGAGGTCACTCGAGTATTTGTAGGCATTTTTGATTTTCGCAATGGTTTTTGTGGTGTTCATCGCCCATAAGATTGGCGGTTCTGCGGCACCGTACAGAACAATTCTTGATGCTCATCTTGGCGTGATCCCATGAAGGGAAATTCCTGATGTCTCCGGTGTTTGAAGCACCGGACTACTAGCGAGTCGACCTGCAGCCATTGTGTCGGAATAGAAGCCAAAGCCGGCGGTCAAACAACGAAGTAGAAGATGAAAGTATAGTAAAGGTTAAGTGATTCACATGCGGGGCGAAGGTAGAGGGAAAGACTATCCGATGCCTGCATTTTCGATGCGATTGACCGCAACTTCTGGGCCGTCCAACAAACAATGAACACGCCCACCGTAAGTTCACACTACATTCGCTGATTCGTTCCCGCAAATAGAAAGACTCCACGGATAAGTCCGCTTGACCGGTCTACGACAACTTTGGCTGTCTTTTGATATAGCTTCCGCCGGTCATGCTCGAGCGACGTGTTTGCAGATGTCAGATGCTGCCAGGGTCGCGGCAGGGCGACGTGCTATATGCGCCGAGGAAGTGATTATACGCAGCAGATCAATACTATTGGTTCAGAACACATCCGCAGTCGAACGAACACATACCACGTTTATTCAGAAGCGACCATCACTGACGTAACAAGACAAAACGATCGGTCGCATCCGTCCTATAACCGGCCAAAATTTAGCATGTGCGTTCTGAGTTGATAACGCTGCTTAGGCATGACATATGATAAGACCACCCCTCTTTGTGTAACTAAGCTAATGCCCGCCTCACCCACTCCGAGAACGCGCCTGCAGTCTATTCTTACGAGCACCACAAACAAGTAGTTCCGCCTGAGAAGTCGGCTTTCATTTTGCTGGCCTTGTTCACCATTAATTTCGGCCTGGCGGTGGGAAGAATTTGAGCAGATTGCGAAGCTGCTGCTCGACAAGGGCGTCGACGTCAACGCTCAGGGCTGGAAGTGAAAGTGGGTGAGAATAATATGAAGGCCGCTTGAGCCAGAACATCCAGAGATGCTGAACGGTATGGTCGAGCTCGTTTTCATATTCACCTCCAAAGCGGCAACGAAGAATCTGTTCTACTATTAGATCTTGCTTCTAGTTTAGCAACGAATATGCCCTTATTATACCAACCCTAACTACCTCTGCTACAAAGGTCTTTCCAGAATAATAAGCCGGAAAGGGTTCCACAGATAGATTTCACAGCACACGGCACGTGACAGTAAAGCTGTAAAAGTGTTCGCGGGTGGATCAAAGATTGTTGAGAGATTCGGTGGTTGCTCTGACATTCCCTTTTTGGTTTTTTAACGAGGTGGGCCATGCATAAACATTCCTCATGCCACGTCGCACGTAGCTACATACCACCTGCTTCACGAAACATGTCTCATTTTCGAATAACCTATGCAGTTCTCATAGCGAAAACTTTGTTTCTGCCCTGAAATCCCTCGAGGTGAGTCCTACACGAACGATGAAATCTCCCGCAGGAATTGTCCAAGTCTGAGCCTCAACGTCCCAGAGACTCACATCGCGGCGGCGCAGCTTGAATGTAATTGGCTTCGACTCCCCAGGATTAAGATCGATCTTCTCAAATCCCCTCAAAACTTTGATAGGCGTGCCATCAGCTGCACTAGACGGAAAAGATAGGTATAGTTGAGGAACAGCTGCGCCTACTCGTGAGCCCGTATTGGAAACCCTACTTTCGATTTCGATCAATTCGTCCCAGAGCTCCGGGTGTCCACCGATCTCGACAGCGACGGAAGGATCTGGAATATCAGCAGGTTTATCTTGTAGCAGGCGTACGGTCAGCGATGACGATACATCGAATGTGGTGTACGACAATCCAAAGCCAAACTCATAGAGCGGCGTAATATTCTTGGCATCGAAATGGCGATAGTCGATTAGCTGACCTTCTGAAAAATCCGCCTGCCATCCTTTAGGGTCAGTCACATTCGTAAGATTGACTATCGGAAAGCCATAGTCAACCTCAGTTTCTGGTATGGTATACGGGAGATGGCCGGACGGATTGACCTCGCCCCAAAGGACGTCGACTATCGAGTTGCCTGATTGCTCTCCAGGATAATGGGCCGCAAGTATAGCAGTGACGTTCGAATGACGAGCCCATGGCATGGTGTTTACTCCGGCCGAATGCGTGACGACCACCGTGTTTGCGCACCATGACGCCACATTGTTAACCACGGTAGTGGAATTAAAATCTAGTTCGATCGAGTAGCGGTCGTGGCCTTCTGTGGCCCAGCTTTTCAGGAAGACAAGGCAGACGTCGGGCAGTGGATAGATGGTCTGGAAGTTTCCCGCAGCTATCACTGTGTTGTTCGTGATGACCTTGACTCGCGAGCCATCGTTTCTTGCTCGCTCCTTGATGGCTTCTAGAGGAGATACGGGAGATTCGAGTCGAACTGTCCCAGACCCGCCGCCGATGAAGAGAGTACCAATATCCCAGCCATTTGTATCATGCGCCCCACGGCCATCAGTGAGGTCTGCAGCGTCATTCCCCAGAACTGCGATGTTCCGAGGAGATTGCAACGGAAGAGTATTGTTCACGTTCTTCAGGAGGACCGTGCCCGCTGCTCCGATCTTGCGAATGAGCTTCGAATGATCTGCTCTGACATCTCGTCCTTCCACAAGTGCCACGGGATATCCCAGCTTCAAGAATTGTGGCAGACCAATTTCGTGGGCTGCTAGGACCCCAAATGTCGATGGGTCCACAGATGGGTAATCGTAATCTTGACCAAGGAGGAAGTACGGCACTAGCACTCTAGCCACCATATCGTCCAGTCGCGCCATAGAAATGCTTCCGTTGTTCACTGCTTCCAATAACGACCTGTCAAAGTACGGGTCCGGGGAAGGCGTGCTGCCAGTCGACGTCATTCGTCCCGGCATCTCAACATCCAGACCTGATTTTGCTGATGCCGCAGTAGAGTGAGTGGCATACCAGTCCGAAACCACATATCCTCGAAACCCAAGATCTTCTTTCAATGTTTTAGTAAGCAATCCGGAATTTTCGCATGCGTATATCTGGTTGACGCGATTGTAAGAGCACATTACTGATGTTGTTCCTGCCTTGACTGCATCGAAGAACGGCCAAAGGTAAAGTTCATGCAGGGTACGATCGTCCATGTTGGATGAAATTGCCTGAATATCAACACCGCTCATATTGGTGTTGGTCCGTTGAGTTTCTTGTTCATTGCCGATGAAGTGCTTCGAGCAGGTCTGAACGCCATTCTCTTGGACGCCACGAACTGTCGCTGCGATAGAAAGGCCTGCAAGATATGGATCCGCACCGAAACCTTCCCAGTTGCGGCCCCCTAGAGCATGCCGTCCCATTGGGCCGACAGATGGTCTATCATCAATTAGCTCTCATTTGAAAGAACGAATGTTTTGCTTACCCTAGCATAACGTTTATCCCTTTACCTCTATATTCAGCTCCTAAGGCAAGGCCACGCTGATACAAGAGTTCCACATCCCACGTTGCAGCTGCAGTAAGGCCAGCTGGAAACACGCTAACCAGGTCTGCTCGGTTGATTCCAGTGGGGCCGTCTGAAAAACATAGGCCTTTGAAGGAGAGACGTTCGACAGGACCGATATTTCCGATGCAGGGCCCGACGTCAAAGCCGCCTGTAACCATGTCCACTTTCTCTGACAGGTTGAGCTGGGCGACGAAGGCCGTGGCCTTGTTGAGTGCGGTGTCCCAATCGAGCATCGCCGTTCCATTGTGAGTACTCCTTTGCCATGGGTGTATCTTTCTCCCTTGGCCAAGACTGGCAAACAAAAGTGGAATTAGACGAAGATGCATGCCTAGGTAGTTGTTGACAGTGAGGGAACCGAATGCTGGCTGCAATGCCTGAGTTTAAATATACGCGCTCGACTAAGGAGAGCCGCGCCAACGGCAGGCGCCGTGCTTCGTCTCCGCGTATCCATCGTATATGCAGGGACGGCTCGGACTTCCTTGCTCGGCGGCATGACTAGAGGTGCCGAGTCTCATCAAAACCCTTGGTCTTTTTGCTTTGCGCTTGCTGGTGGAGCACTGAGGACTGGTTTGACCCGAGGCCTTGGTGCGGCTTTTCGGTTGTTAGAGTGCGGGGTACAACAAGCTTCGATACATTGGTCACTAGAACAAAACTGAACTACCGAATAAACTTAGTCTATAGAGAGTAGCTGCAGTTCGGTTTGACTAATTGGTCGCCCGACCGTAAAGATCGTATAGTGGGACCATACTACTATACGGTTGAGGAGATTGGCACGCGGCGACGTAGCTTGTGGAATTTCTTCACAAGAAAGCATGCACGCCCTATCCGCATCCCCACTTGCCCTCGCTCACCAACGACAGACTGCCCATTAACCCAACCTTCAAATCCGACAGACTCTTCCTAACCCTCGCCTTAAAGTCACTCTTCCCATCCGTCCTTCTCTTTGCCTTTACATGCCTTATTTCCCACTTTATATCCTGCAAATCATTTTCATCATAATTGAACGTTCGATCTCCAACCTTAGCCTCTATCTCACCCAACCACTCTGTCTCATAAATGAATCTTACGTCTCCTTCGCCGACGTAATGTGTGCTATGCGTGTTGCGGGGGGTACATCCGTATGAGTAGATTGCTCGACTAGGTCAGACACGAATGTCCTAGTGGCATTCGCGGGATATGCCTTGAGGAACGAAGTGACGAAAGGTCTTATTACGCGGCCCCTTAAGGTAGATCACGTGCATTTGGCCTTCCTAACCTAGATATCGGTTATCTCACCAGCCAGCCCCTCGATGCAGGATCCCCTCTAGGCACTACTTTAATTTTGGCCTAGTTCCGATTTTAGTATTAGCGCTAAACTTCTACTAACTCTTAAGCTTATTATAAACTACTATAAACTCCTACTAACTCTAAAGCTAATTAGAGTGTACTAAAAAGAAATTCTTACTAAAAGTTTAAGATAATTTAGCTTTTAGTTATAAAGTACTTTAATTTTCTTATTAATAAAAATATACTAACTTTAATTATATATTTTATTTATTAATTTTACTATATATTATATAAAACTACTTATAATTAAAAGCTTTTTATTTTCTTTATTTATTTTCTTTAATATAAGTCCTATTACTAGCTATATTAGTATACTAACTAGCTTACTATTTATACTTTTTTTAAAAAATTTTTTAAGTTTATTAATTAGTTTTATATACTACTTTTTAATCTGCTTAAATAGTTTTTTACTTGGTTTTTTAAGTTCTTTTAATAATAGTAGTAATAGTAGTAGTATAACTAAACTAAAATATACTTATAAAAGTAAATATAATAATAATAATAATAATAATAATAATAATAATAATAATAATAATAATAATAATAATAATAATAATATAAAGCTTAATATTTATATTATATATAAAATAAAAATCATACACAAGTAAAGTACTAGTAATATACTAAAAAATTTTATTTATAAAAAATTTAAAGCTAATAATAAGTAAAAAACTAATTTAAAAAAAAGTTAAAAATAAAAATAAAAATTTAAGAGTAGGTAATAAAAAAAACTATATATATATAATAATATTATAATAGTTAAATTCTACTTTTTTTATTTATATAATAAAAATTTAAAGTTTAATACTTTAATTTTTTTTTAATAAGTTAACATTTTACTTTTTGTAAATTTTTAAACTAAATT
The DNA here is from genome assembly GCA_010093925.1 of Zopfia rhizophila CBS 207.26. Lineage (NCBI taxonomy): Eukaryota > Fungi > Ascomycota > Dothideomycetes > Zopfiaceae > Zopfia > Zopfia rhizophila. The sequence continues at coordinate 102,728 of ML994751.1, read as the reverse complement.
TTAATTAAAATTTTATTTTAGTATTTATTAATTATATTATATAAGCTAGCTTTTTTATTTAATAAAATATTTAATAATACTTTAATTTTTTTTACTAATAAAGCGTTAATAACACATTTTTTTAAGTTGTTTTTAAATTTAAAAGTTTTATTATAATTTTATTTATATTTTATATAAAAAGTATAAAATTTAAGTAAACAATTTTTAAAAACAAAATAAACTTAAAAACTAAAAAGTAAAAATAAGAAGTATACTAAAGTTTAATAAATTTAATATTCTAATTTTAATTTTTTTTAAATAAAATATATTTTACGTAGGTAATAAAGTTTTAAGTTTTTAGTAAAAAGTAGTACTAAATTATTTACTTAAAAAAAATTAAAGTTTATACTTTTATTATAGTTTTATACTTAATATTTAATAGTATTTTAGTAATATTATATTATTAATTTTTTATTACACTATAAATATATACTTTTTTATTAAATATCTTAAGTTATTAAATTTTAAGTTTTAGTTTATAATTAAAACTTATTTAAAACTTCTAATATATAAAAATTAATTTATTTTAATTATAAATTAATAAAAGCTATTATATACAAATTTTGTTAAAAAAAACTTAATTATTTTATTTTATATATATCTAAATATTATTTTAAGCTTTAATTTTACTACTTTATTAAACTATTAATTTTTTTTAAAAAAAGGAGTACTTAAATAATACTTAACTTTTATTACGTAATAAAAATAAACTTAAAAATAACTTTTTATAGTAGTTTAAAGAACTAAATAATTTTATATATAAAAACGTAAGCTAAATTTATAGTTATAAAGACTTTAGTTAATAAATTATATTTTACTACTTTAATATAATAATTTATAATTACTAAAAATTTATTATAAATATAAGCTTTATAATAACTTAATAGTTTTATAATAAAGTTTATAGTTAACTACTTTTAAAGTTTTTTTAGTTAAAAAGTAACTACAACTTTTATTATAAATAATATTTATATATTTATATATTTTTATATATATTATAAGTATTAATATACTTTTTAATATTTTTTCCAATTTTAAGATAAAGTACTTACGTTTTAGTAATTTGAATATTTTATTACATTTAAAATACCTTACTAAAAAGTTATTATAATAAACTTAAAAAAGTTCTACTTTTAAAGTAAATTTTCTAAAAACATATAATATATTTAGTAAGTAAGTGGGTTAAATAAGTGAGTAGATTACCCCACTAAGTTTTAACTACTTTATAAATAAATAATAACTTAATATAAACTGCTATTACTATAATATTTAACTAGTAAATAGTTATCTTATTTTTTAGTATTTTTATAAGTTCTTATAGTATACCTAGCTTCTTTATAGCGTTTATAGTACTTTTGCTTTAATATATTAACTTTAGTACTTTTTTTATTTTAGCACGGTTTAACTTCAGTTTACGTATTAATATTTACTTATATAATAATATTTATTTAAATATTTTATATAATTATATATAACTACAATTTTATATATTTATTACTTTTTTTTTATATAAATAAAATATTTTACTTATATATATAATTTTTTAGTATAGTTTACTACATTATAAATTTAATATTTATAAATTTTTAATTTATTTAAAACTGTATAATTTTAATGTATAGAGTAAAATCTTTTTTTATTTACTATATTATACTTATTTTTATTATATTTTTATGTTTTTTTAAATTAAAGAGTGTTACTTTTTTATTTTTAAATATATATATTTTTACTATACTTTTATTAAAAATTATAATACTTTCTTTTTATAAAACTAATATATGATAAATTTAAACTTTTCTTAACAACTTTTTATTTATATAACATTTTTTACTAAATATTACTTTTTAATACTTAGTTTAGTAATTTAATTTTATATACTATACTTTATTATATATTTAGTATATTTTTTTATTAAATTATTATTTAATAATTATTACTATAAATTTACAAGTTTTATATATTAAATGTTAAATTTATTAGAATTTTTTTTTTTAAATTTTTTTTTAAAACTAGAGTTTTTACTTATTATATTATATAATTTTTTTATTAATTTTTATAATAATTTTTTACTAACTACTTACTTTTTTTAAAATTTACATTTTATTATTAAATAAAGTATTTTATATTTATTATTGTTGTTTATATAAAATTTATAAATTTATTATTTATTATTATTTAATTTTTATAAATAGTAGTAACTATAAGTTTAATTTTTTTTAACATAAATTTTTTATTATTTTTACTATTATAACTTTTCTTTAGTTAAATCTTTTTTTATAAAATATTTAGTATTTTTATATTTTAAATATATTTTTTTATTAAAACACTTCTTACGTTTTAAAGTTATTAGCTATTTTTAAAAAAATTTTTTACCATTTTTTAGTTTAAGTCTTTTTTTTTAAATTTATAGTTTATTAATATTTATAAAGTTAAATAATTTATTTTATAAGCTAGTTAAATAAGTAAGTTAGTTAATTTATTAAAACTATACTAAATATAATAAGCTATATAATAAATTATTTAACTTCACTATAATTTACTTTTAATTTTTTATTACTATTAAATTTTATAGTAAATTTTATAATATTTTAGTATATTTAAATATTATACTTAGTTCTACTATAGTTTTTATAATATTTTTAAGTTAATTTAACTTTAATTACTTTAGCTTTACTTTAATTTTTTTTACTATTAAATATTATAATAGTAGAGTTTTTAGCAATTAATTATAAGTTTATATTAAAAATATATATTTTTTTTAATAAATATACTTTTTTTACGTTATTTTTATTAGTTTATAGATTTACTAGCTATTTTAAGTTTAGCAATTTAATTGCGCTATAATACTATTTAAGAAACTATTATAAAAGTACTTTTAATAAGTTAATTAAATATTTTTTTAAAAAAATTATAACGTATTTGATAAGTGAGTGACTTAGATAAGCGAGTAACTTACCTTAAAACTTACTAAAAAATCAAGAATTCGCACATGAATATCTCAACAACCACTTAATAATAAATTCTATAAATTGAAATTTAGGCTTTTCTATATGCAATACAGCTTCTATGAAGGTTACATATATATTGGTTTAGTAGTTTTTGAGATATAGCAATATAGCATTGTTTTAGCTCCTAAATTGCTATATCTCAGAAACTACTCAACCAATTTTCATGCGACCTTCAGAAACGCTGTAATGCATGTAGAAAAGCCTAAGTTTCAATTTATAGAATTTATTATTAAGTGGTTGTTGAGATATTTACGTGCGAATTCTTGATTTTTTAGTGAGTTTTAAGGTAAGTTACTTACTTATCCAAGTCACTCACTTATCAAATACATTAAACTATTTTAATTATTATTAATTAGCTTTATTTACGCTCTAAATTGAAAAAAAGTACTAAAAGTTTTTAACTACAATAAAGTATTTTGTGTAGTAAAAAGTATAAATATATATAATTAAATATTAACTTTAATATTACTTTATTTACATTAAATAAAATTAGGCTAGTGTTACAAGTTGCTAACTTACTAAGATAAATTATACTAATAATAAGCTATCTAACTATTTATATAATACTTAATAGTTCCCTTACTTCCAGATCAGATAGCTTATTAGACTTAGTAGAAGTTAGTTAACTTAGTAGAGAGTAAGAAGAAAGTAATATAATAAATTAAAATCTAATAAGATAGTATTAAACTATATCACTTAAGGTATGAATCTTAATTTTAGAGTAACTACGAAGAATTAAAAGTAACTATGAGCTATCTAATGTCCTATACTTATAGTAGATCCCCCGTGCGTATATTGTATACTTGTTGGTAGTATGTTGGATACTGTTAGAGGCTGCTAGAGCTGCTAGAGCTGCTAGAGGTTCTGTTATCTCACTCTGTCTCTATCTACCAAGCCCTGCCTTGGTCACGTGAGCTACTGTTCCCAATCTGCTGGCATGGTTCTGTATTTCTGTTCTTGCTTCTTGGCCTGTGCCTTGGCCTGTGCTAATGCGTCTCGTGTCTGCTTACAGTTCTTCCTTTCAAGCTCGAACATACGTTTCTATTCTAGAGCTTTATTGGCCATTGTCGCCAGTTCCTTTAGCTCCTTGGGTGCAGTTGCCTTACTGTTACCGTCCGTAACACTATCCCCCTCTTCTAAGTCTTCGTCCCGGAAGATAGTTTCTCTCTTCTATAGGCAGTATAAAGGCAGTAGGTCTTCCGCTCGGTGTTCTAAACTATAAGACTCTTAACTTCCTTTTCTTCCTGCCCAGCCTCTTCATGATGACATGTCCTGAGTCGTCTCTAATACGTGCTCGCTGTTTAGCTTCTCGGATTCGTAACGAACCCCGTCACATGCCAACACCCTGTTTGAATTGTTTCTACTGAGGTGATGACTGCCTGATGAACCTGAGTTCTAGTCGTTATTTAGCTTGTGCTGGTTGCAACGTGAAATGTGATCTAGTTATCTCGCAACCTGAGTAGGATTGTCTTGATTGTGATAAAGAGAAACTCTGTTGCTAACTTAATGCTCTTAAGGATCAACGCTCTGAGCTCCGTGCTCGAGAATTGCGACTTCGTCGTAAACTTACAAAAGTAGATTCCAAAGAGAAAGAGATGTTTAATCGAGAGATGGCCTCAATTCGTGAGGTTCAAGCTCTTGAAGAGGCTGAAGCGTGCTCTCGGGGTCAAGAAACTCGTATACTGTAACCTGTAGTGCCGGCTTCTTCCCAACCCGCTTTGCCTTCTCTTTCCTTTAGTTTAGATTAGAATGTATTGTAGTCGTCCTTTCCGTGGGATACAGCTCTTGTTGGTTCGTTTAATGGTACTGGTCAATTAGCTCTAAACTATTTCTCAGGTTCCTGATTAGCTCCCACGTATTATCTTCAGGTCCGTAATCTTTCTATCTAACTAGATACTTCTACTAACGTCTGAACTGCTGGTAGTCTAAAATTTACTAGACTTTATACTCAGTATTATCTTCCTTGAGTTTGAGTCTTGTCTGTAGTTTGGCATTCGGTGGTGCTGGTTCCAATTTTGAAATATGAAAAACTAGGTGAATTCTCGTGTCCTTGGGTAGTTGTAGTTTGTAATTTACAGATCCTATTTATCTTTTAACCTTAAATGGTCCCAACCTGACATGATCTAGTTTTCTTAATAGTTGTTTTATTTCTAAATTTTTTCATAGCAAGAAAACTCTATCCCCTTCTCTAAAGATTAGTCTCTTAACTCTAGATTTGTCTTTCTGCTGTTTACTGAGAACTCCTTTCTGGGTGATTTTTCTTGCTATTTCCTGGTGAAGTTGCTATAACTTCTTAACCTTTATTCTTACTAATTCTAATATCTTATCTAGAATCCGTGGTTCTCAGTAAGCCGTAGGCTCATAACCATAATTTATAAAGAATAGTAATTTTTCTATAGTTAATGACTTTGCAGAGTTGTATGCAAACTTAGCTATTAGTAGTAAGTTAATCTAATTATCTTATTACTTGTTAACATATATTTATAGGTATTATTCTAGTGTCTGATTTGTCCGTTCTATTTATCTATCTATTTATAAATAAAATGCTGTTAAGAGACAGTACTCAGCCCCTAGTTTCCCTATGAATGTTTTTTAGAATGTTGACGTGAATAATTTGTCTCTGTCTATAATAAATTCTCGTGGCAATCTATGTCGTGCTATTAATAGTTTAATAAGTATAGTTACTAATTCATCCACTTTAACCTCTATATACGTTGGTTTAAAGTATGCGTACTTTATAAGTTAGTCTATTATAACTAGTATCATATCATACCATTAGCCTCTAAAGGTAGTTGTTGTTGGTATTCTAGTAATAAAGTCTATTATAACTAATTTCTATAGTAGATCTAGTAAAGGAATTAGTTACATAAGTCTATATTTCTTATATCTTAATACTTTATTCTTTCTGTACTTAATGCATTCTGAAAGAATATCTCTAACTTTTTTTTATATTCTAGGAATTTAAAAATGCCTGTTAATTCTTTCTATAGTTTTCTTAATTCCTTAATATCCGTGCATTTTAGCTGAATGTTAATCTTTAATGAGTTTAGTTTATAATACATTTAGTATATAGATTATTTCTTAGTCCAGATTCTAATATAGTTACCTATTATTAAATTTCCTTATTCTTTTTTTCTAGGTGTTTTTAATAATAACTACTGTCTTAATATTTATTTATAAGCTTTCTAAGAATCCGTCTAGTCTTTATCTAAGTATTAGATTATAAATTTCTAGTATATCTCTTATATAGTCTGCTTATTAACTAAGTGTATTAGCCGCTATATTTTCTTTTCCTAACTTATAAAGTATTTAAAAGTTAAATATAGAAACTAATTTCTATTATTTAACTTATTATTAATTTAATTTCTTTATTGTTATAAATGCTGTCAGATTCTTGTAGTCTAAATATATAATAATTTAGTGCTTAGTTCCTTCCAAGTAGTGTTTCTATTTTTTAAATACTTAAACTATTACCAGTAATTCCTTATCGTGAATATTATAGTTTAATTTAGTAGTTATAAGTTTATGAGATAAAAAGTCTACTAGATATTTATATTTATTATTTTATATTTATAGTAGGATGGCCCCTATAGCTCCGTCTAATACGTCTATATATATTTCTATTTAAAGTCATAAATTAAACATCTTTAATATTAGTAGTTATTAGAATATTTTTTTTAATATTATAAAAGCGTTTTCCTCGTATTGTTTCTCTTTAAACTATTAATTCTTTTTAAGTAATTCCATTAAAAGTGCTGTAATTTTTAAGTAGTTCTTAATAAATTATCTACAGAAACCTATAAATCTAAGGAAAAAATAAACTTTTTTTATGTTTATTAGTGTTAGCTAAGATGGAATATTTTTAGCTTTATCTAGGTTAACTACTATTCCATTTTAGGATACTAAGTATCCTAAGAACTTAACTTATATTTAATGGAATATGTATTTTTCTATTTAAATATATAGTTTATATTCCTTAAGCTTTTATAATACCTTTTTAGTATACTTAATATGTTCTTTTAGCATTCCGTTTATATATATAAGCATATTATCAAAATATACTATTATAAATACGTCTAGGTATTTTCTTAGCATATAATTAATAATTGTCTAGAATATTACTGGTGCGTTTATGAGTCTAAATAGTATAACTAAATATTTAAATAATTTATATCTTGTTTTAAATGCTGTTATCCACTCGTGTTCTTTAATTATCTATATTTAATAATATTTATTTTTAATATTAAAGAGGCTAAACTACTTAGCTCCTTTAAGTTTATTTATAAGTTCTAATATTAGTAGTATAAAGTAGTAATTTTTTACTATAGCTTTATTAAGGTATCTTTAATTAATATATAATTATAGTTTACTATTTTTTTTTAATATAAAGAGTGTTGGTAACGCTATTTTGCTTTTACTTATTTAAATATATTTCTTTTTTGGATTATTGTTCAGATATCGTCGTAACTTCTCTTATTAATTAATAAATAGTTAGTATAATAGTCCTAGTTTCAAATCCGTTCCTTCCTTAAACATAATTTTATAGTTCTAGTCTTAAGATTCTAGTAACTAGTCTTTAGCTTTTTTAAAGAACTATTCTTTAAATTCCTCTTAGTATTCATTTAGCATAATAAACGTAGTATCGTGAAAAGTTATTTTCTTTATCTATATTATAACTTTTATTTATTACTATCTATAGAAGTTATTTCTAATTCCTATAGTTTTCCTTTTCTAATTAATGGTTAAGTTCTATTGTGCTAGCTAATTCTATCCTAAGATAAAATTCTTACTACCTAGATTTATGATTTTAATACAACAGTTATCTGTGTAACCTGCTGCCTTAATAGTTATATTTCTTATTTTAAAATTAATTAGACCTTTTCTGAATATTACTAGACTATTATCTATACGTCTTACTTATATAGGTTTATCTAAAACTCTAGTTAGTATCTAGTATCTTTATATCTAGTTATTTAATATAAGTATTTTACTAGCCCTACTATCTATAAGCGCTAGTGTCTAATTACTATTAATATATACATTTATATATAACTTATTTTCGTGTTTCCTTTAGTTTAGTTACGTGTATATAATTAATATATTATTTCTAATTTTTAGTTCTTAGCTCTCTAGTGGCTTAGTTATAGTTTACTGGTTTTTTAGTTTTTTATTTATTACTAACTCCTAAGTGGCAGTTATTTCTTTAGTGTTTTCTTTTTAGGTTTATGGATTAAATATCTCTAAAGTTAGCATGCTTTTCTGTTAAGTAGTTTATATATATTTCTAGCTTATTCTCTATAATCCTAGCACTTCCATCCTAAGAAACATTCTTAATATATGAGTTTTTTGTGTGAGTCTATAATTAACTATCTTTTTTAGTAGTGTTTAGCTTAATATAGTCTACATCCCAGTTAATATTAATTTTATAATAACTATTTATATTTTTCTGAATTTAGGTCCTGTACTTTGTTTTTTGAATTTATATAAACTAGTTCTTACTATAGGTTAAGTTCTTTCTTATTTACTAGTTATTATAATACTTTTCTTATCTTTAGTCCTTTGATACGTATGGTGTGTTTATTCTATTTATAGTTTTTTCTTATATAGTTAAAAGCTATATATATCTAGTATTTCTTTCTTATTATTTTATTTACGGCGTTTTTGTTTTGTATTTATAATATTAGTAAAAGATTTTTTTCCTCCTTTTTAGTTTAATCCTATCCTAATTCCGGATGTCTGACGGGGTGGTAGTACGTTATATTAATTATAACTAGTATAAATAGCTACTAATAAATCTCGTTTATTTATATAGCTAGATTTTATTTAATTAGTTCTTTATGCTACTTATTTTCTACTAACTGTAATATTTATTAGTATTTATACATTCCATCTCCTAAAATAACTTCTTAGTGTTTAGTAATATAGTATTCTTTTTAGTAGTATTTTAATTTATATATCTAATAATATCTCTAGCATACGCGCTGTATAATTATTATAGACATAAATTTCTTATTCTTTATAATCTCTTAATTTTTTCTTTATCTAAATTTTTAATCTTTCTTATAAAATGGTCTACCTTTCTATTCTATAATTTCATAGAATCTTTATATTTCTTTTTTAGTTCCTGTATTATGTTGTCTGACTGCGGCTCTTTATATTATAATAATTATATTATTAGATTATTCTACTAAATAATTTTTAACTTATTAATACGGTATTTTATATTCTTATTTAAGATATATATAGCTTTTATAAATCTAGCACTATTCTTTCTAGATTCTTTATGTAATTATCTTTTTTATTATTATGTTTTAAACTTACTCTATTTAGACTATAGCTACCTTAATTTCCTTTATTGTTTTAGTCTAAATATAAGCTTTTTTAACGTCTAATTATTACTGCTTGTAGTTTTTAATAAAGTGTCTTTATTTTCCGTATCTTAAGTAGACTTTATATGTATAGTGTTTTATCTATTTTCTAGCTTATCTTTCTTATCTTTTTCTAATATATACTTATTTAATGTTAATGTCTATTACGTTATAGATCTAATTATCTTTTCTATTTTTTCTTAGTGCGTAGATTACTAATCTCTTGTGTACCTTTTTCTTCTATTCTTATTAATACTAATAATTATTAATAGTTACTATTTATTTAATGATTTTTAGCAAGGTACTTAGTCGTTTTTCTCTAGAAATTTTATTCTTAATTCTATTTTTTAGTCTTTTATAGTATATTATAACTAGTAGCTAGTCTATCTAATTAAGTCGTAATTAAATTTGCTTGAATTCTGTAGTGTAGTTAGTTACTAACGTGTATTACTTAAGTTACTAAAGCTTTTAAATTACCTTTATTTCTTTATTAATCTCTTTAAAAATAATAATTATTTCTTATTTAAAGCATTTATAACTTCTAAAGGCTTGTTGTATATTACTATTATAATTAGCTAATCCTACTACTCTTAAGTTAAGGTTTTTATTAATAAGATAGTATTTTACTAGTAGCTTAAACTATTATATAGTTCTACCTATCATGTTCATACCAGCTACTAAGATTCAATTCTAATTAATTGGAAATAACTTCTAATTTAACTAATAGTAGAGATCTATTATTACTATAAACGTTTTAAGTTTATCTTAATTTCTATTAAACTTTTTAAGAAATTATATTTTTACCGTTCCCCTTTTCTAGATTGCTATAGCTTGTTGTTTGGTTTTAATTTATTATTATAAATTTACTAAAGTGTCGCGTAACTCTATAATAGCTACTTCTTATTTTTAAATAACTTATTATATATTCTTCTACTCTCTAGATATACTTCTAGTTGTAAATAAAAGTTCTATTATAACTTCTTCCTTACTACTACTTTCTTGAGATAAATAAAGTTCTTGTTCGTCTTTATAGTAGGTTATTATAGATATTTAATAATTAGTTATTAAAACTCTATCTAACAGTTCTTTCTTCTCTTTTAAGGTGGTAGTTATAATATTATAAGTTACTAACTTACTAACATAAATTATACTAGTAATAAGCTATTTAATTGCTTATATAATATTTAATAATTCTCTTACTTCTAGATCAGATAGCTTATTAGACTTAGTAGAAGTTAATTAACTTAATAGAGAGTAAGAAGAAAGTAATACGGTAAGTTAAAATCTAATAAGATAGTATTAAACTATATCACTTAAGGTATGAATCTTAATTTTAGAGTAACTATAAAGAATTAAAAGTAACTATAAGCTGTTTAATATCCTATACTTATAGTAAATCCCCTATATATATATTATATACTTATTAGTAGTATATTAAATACTACTAGAGGATGCTAGAGCTGCTAGAGGTTTTATTATTTTATTTTATTTTTATTTACTAAGCCCTATCTTAATCACGTGAGCTACTATTTCTAATCTATTAATATAATTCTATATTTCTATTCTTACTTTTTAGCTCGTGCTTTAGCCTGTGCTAATATGTCTTATATTTATTTATAGTTCTTTCTTTTAAGCTTAAATATATATTTCTATTCTAAAGCTTTATTAGCTGTTATTACTAGTTTCTTTAGCTTTTTAAATATAGTTACCTCACTGTTACCGTCCGTAACAGCTAGATTTTTAAAAATTTTCTTAAATATTACTTTTAGTAATAGAAATATTAAAAAGTTTTTAAAAAACTAGTAAAAACTTTATTTTAATAATATAATTAAATAAGTTATATATTAGCTTTTTAACTTAATACTTATATATTATTTTTTAAGATTAAAAATTAATTTATATTTAGTAGCTACAAAATATATAACAAATATAATAGTATATATAAAATAACTATTTTATTTTCTTTATAATATTTAGTAAGTTTTAGTAAATTATAGCTATATAGTTATTTATAATTATTAAATAATATATATTTATAGTATACTTTTTTTTATATTTATTAAAGTACTTTAATTTTAGTACTATATTAAAAGTCTTTATATATAAATTATGTAATTTTATGACATAAAAATTTACGTTAATTATAAACTTTTATTTCTTAATAATTATACAATTTTAGAGCTAAAAAATTAGTAGAAATTATACTTTAAATAAAAAGCTATTATTTAACGCGTGTTTATTAATTATTTTAAAGTTATAAACTAATACTATTTAAAAAAAACAAGTAGCTAAATTTAAGTATAAAAAGTAGATAATTACTAATATTATTAAATGTTAGTAGTTTAATAAAATAACTAAATTCTTACTTTAATTTAAATGATTTTAGGTTCTTAATTATTAGAAAAAGTATACTACTTTTTATTTAGCTTAAAATTTTCTAAAAATAGATTATAAAAACTTTATAAAAAAAGTAAGTTTTTTTATATTAATTAAATTATAGTTTATTATATACGTTAAACTAAAAACTTTTCTAAATTTATATATTAAAATATAGTTAAGCTAATACTTAAAATAGCTAAATTAAAATTAAAATTTACTAAAAAGTACTAAAAATTTAACTTCTAAAAATTTATAATTAAGTTTGTAAATAAGTACTTTATTTAATAAGGTTTTAGTAAAAATATAAAATACTATTTTTATTTTATATATAAAAAATAGGCCTATAAAAGAATTTAAAAAAAAAATTAAAACTTTTTTTAAATAATATAAACTTGCTTTTAAATTACTTTTAATAGTAAAGTTAAAAAAATTAAATTAGTAATTAAAAAAAATTACTTTAAAAAAAAACTATAACACTATGTTATATATTAAAATACTAAAAAAATCTTAATTTTCTTTTCTTAATTAAAGGAAATATTTTTAATAAAATAACGCTTTTATATATATAGTAAAAAATTTTTAAATTTTTAAAAAGTTATGAAATTTAAACTTTTAAATAGCTACTATATTTTCTAAATTTTAATTTTATTAAGTACTTTTAGTAAACTTTAAAGAAAATAGTATATAAACTTTATTTAAAAGTACAAAGAATTAGTAATTTTAAAAAAAAATATTAAAAAGGTTTTTATAAAGTTTTAAAAAAAGTATAATAAAAACTACTAAATAAACTTTTTTATAAGTCAATAAAGTTTATACTTTAAAAGCTAAAAACTATATATAAAGTAAAAAATTAGTAAATAAAGTATTAAAATATTTTACTTATTACATAAAAATTTAAGCTTATTAAATAGCTTATAAAAGTTAAATAGCTTTAATTTTAAAGTTTTAAATTTTTTAAATTTTTGCTTATATAAGTAATATGTAGAAACATTTCTATATAATTATACTTCAAATTAAATTTATTTATTATTTAGCTATTATTTAAAACTTTAAATACTTATTAAAGTTATATATTAAATTTTTAGTACTAAGTAAAAAAGTAGTTTTTACTTTTATAAATAATAAAAAGTAAAAGCACGTACTTTAATATTTTAATATTTTAAATTACTATAACTTACTTATAGTTATTTAGTTAAATAGCTTTAATTAATAATATTTTTTACAGCTTATAATAACTTTTTACTAAATTATTATACTTATTTAAAAGCTAAATTTATTAAAGTTGTTTGTATTTTTAGTTTATATTCTATTTTTAAATTTTATATTATATAATATGTAATTATATTATAGTTTTATAAACTTAACTTTTACTACTAAAGTTTATTTAATATATATTAATATAGGTTTGTACAAAATTATTAAAATATATAAAAAATTTAAAAAGGTTGCTTTAGTTAAGTAAATTAACTTTAATATTAATAATTATACTAAATAAGCTTATATATATATTACTATTAATATACTAAAGTTTAATTTTATTTTAAATAAGTTTTAAATAAATTAAACAAATTTTATAATTATAATAATAATAAAAATCTATATTTGTATTAAATAAATAAAAGTTTATAGTAAAAATAAAAGCTATATTAATAAAAATAATAAAAGTTAGTATAACTACTTTATTATATAAATAAATAAGTTAAAAAAACTTAAAAAATATATTTATATAATATCACTAATAAATATTTAAAAGGTTTTAATACATAAATTAAAGCTAAATTCTAAAATACTATTTTTTAAAACTTATTAAAACTACTTAAAACTATTTTTAGAAAAAAAAGTAAATAAACTTTTACTACTATAAAGTTTGAAAATAAACTATTATATTAAACTTAAAAACATTAATATAATAAACATTAAAGTTATTTAAAAATAATTATATAATATATTAATAAAAAACTACTAGTACTATAAAAAAAGTTAATATTATTACTAAAAAGTTTTATTTATTTAAATAAATTTTTAGTTATAATTTTAATATAACTTATATATAAGTTTTGTAAAACTTTTTACTTTTATATTAACTATTATATACTTAATAAAATTACTAAAAAAAATAAATACTTTTTTTTAAATTTATTAATAACTTAATGAAATTAGTAAATTAAAATAGTATATTAAACTTAGTATTTTTGTATTTTTTTATAAAATACAAATAAAAAAAAAGGTAATAGCTTTTTATGTAAAATTAAAAATTTTAAATAATTAGTTTTACTTTTAGTATATTTTAATAATATATAACCTAAACCCCATAAAAATATTCTAATAAGTTTTATTTAATATTTTTAATAATATACTTTTTTACTTTTTAAGTTTACTAAAAAAGTATTACTAGTAATGTATTTAATAAGTAAGTGGCTTAAACAAGTAAGCGGCCTACTCTACTAAGTTTTAATTATTTTATAAATAAATAATAATTTAATACTAATAGCTATTACTATAATATTTAACTAGTAGATAGCTATTCTATTTATTAGTTTTTTTATTTATTTTTAAGTTATACTCTGTCTTACTGCAGCGCCTATAGTACTTTTATTATATTTTCTACTCTAGCACGTTTCCCCTTTAATTTATGTATTAATATTAGTTTAAGTAATTATCTCTAAGCTCTCTGCCTTTATTAGTGTTTCTTACTTCTAAATTCACTTTTTTAATTACTTTTTATGTTATGTTATAGTCTTATTTACTTTCTAAAGCTTAATAACTTTTAAGTGTAGTAAAATAACTTCATATATTATCAGCTTAGCACCCTTTATAAGCTAATAAATTAACTCAAAAATGTAAGTAAGTAAGCTATTTTAATGCTTTTAAATCTATTTATAAATTAAAACCTTTTAAGACCCTAATTTAGTAGTGGTTTTAGGTATTTTTAACTCCTATAGGGTGTTCTCTTCCAGGGGGGGAGATAACATCTAAAGCTAAATATTAAGCTTTAAGAGTATAATATTTAAATTAAATAGAACTAAGCCAGTGCCTTAAAAACCTACGTGAATATTACTTTCTATAATTATATCTTAATAAGCTACTTTAAATGCTGGTAGGAACTTAAGTTTTATAATATAATAAATATAGTTATAAATAAGATCCTTAACTTAGCAGCTATATGTATCTTTTAAAGGCAAAAAATAGCTTATATTAAGTAGCTAAAGTAAATGCAATAAATAAGATAGTATATAAAGCGTAATAATTTACTTCTTTTTATAAAGCTACTAAAATTGAAGTAAATTGTGACTTTTATAGCTATTAATTATTAGTAAATAATATACGCCTACTGTAAAATGCTTTATATGCTTATTAAAATACTATAATTACTAAATACTAAGCTTATTTATTATCTAGCTATTATTACTTAATGAAATAAGCTAATTTAATGGTATATTATTGTCCTTATACCATGCAGAGACGTGATACGTTCCTATAAAGATAATAAATAATAAAATTACCTATTCTTAAGTATTAATACCCTAGATTATTATAATCTATTTATAATTACCTAGCTAGACTACTTTATGCTGATTATGTTTATTAAAGTTTATAATAACTTTACTACCTAAAATAACTCCTATCTAAAAGCTAGTTTTATTAAAGTTATAGATTTTTTCTTTAGTAATACTATACTTTTTCTTTATACAGCGTATATGCTTAAACTATAGTTTAATAATCTTAAAATCCTTATATAAAGCTCTCTAGTAGTTATATCTTTAATTATATACTATCTTAATTTTTAGAGTTTGCTGTATAAAGTTCTCTAACTACTTAATACTAACCTTACTATTAGAATACGTAGTAAGTAGTTAATTAGCTATATTTCTTATAACACTAAGCCTAAAAGGAAACCCTTATAAATCTAAGTTAAGTATATATTAAATAATAACTAATTCTTCTAGCTTATTAAGCTTTTTTAAAGTAGGTTTATAATTACGTCATAAGGTAGTTCCAGCGCGTTATTATTTTAGTAATATTTAAAGAATATTATATACTACTATAGCATATTATATACTTTATAGTTAGCTTTTTTTAATTATTAAAATAGCTAAGCATAGCCTGCCTTTAGTATAAATTAATTAAGTATTACTTTATTAATATATTATACTTAAAAGTTAGTAGGTCGTGATTTTTTAGTAAGGTAAACTACTTACTTATTTAAGCTACTTACTTATTAAATACATTATATTATACACATATTATGTGCAATTACTATGCGATATAATATTTAATATTTATAAAAAAAAAGAAAACGTTAAAGGAATATATTTTTATTATTTAAATAACCTAATTACGTACGTTAAAATATGGTGGTTATGTATTTAAACTTTTACTAAAGTTTACTCTTTTAATAAAATTTTTTTATATTACTATTATACTGTAGTGTTAATATTATATTATTATATAAATATTTCTATATTTACTTTAGTAGTCTACTAATATGATTCTAATAAAATATTAATAATAACTATTAGTGTTTTTAGGCTCTATTATATAGAGATATAAAAGCCAATTTTATAAAGCCTATAATTTATTATATAACAAATTAAATATTACTTAAATTATAAAATAAGTATTAAAAATAAAAGCTATAAAACCCAAAAAAAAAAATTTGTAGTACTTTTTAATTTATAATTTAGTTAGTAATTAAAACTACATAATAATACTTAAAACTTATTAATTTTATTAATTTTAATTACTTTTTTAGGTAATATAGTTAATTGAATTTTTAGTATTTTTAGTATTTTTAGTTTTATTTAATAGTTTCATAGTTTTAGTAAATACTTTTACTTTTTTAACTATTTTAAAGTATTTATTTTACATTTTACTTAGTGTTAAAATTTTTAGTAAATTTTTTTACTAGTTACTAGTAGTATTTTTAACTTATTTATTATATTTTAGTTATTAATATTAGTATTAGCTGGTTACTTATTTTTATTCCTAATTAGTTAATAAATATTAAAAAAATAAACTAAGTTTTTAACTAAAAAATACATTAAAAAAATAGCTTATAAAAAATAAAATAATTAAAAAAGTAACTAAAATAACTAAAGGTTTTTAAAAACTAGCTTAAAATATAAGTTTAATAAAAAAACTAAGTAAAAAAAAAGTTTAGTAAAAAAGTAATTTAATAAGTTACTAAAATTAAAATAAGTTATAGTTATTTAATTTAATAAATTTAAATAAAAATTAATTAGTTAGTAATTATATAATAAATTATTAAATAATTTTTTTTATAATATTATTTAGTTTTACTTTATATATTTTATTTATGTATTTTATTTTTAAATAAAATATTTACTTTATAATATAACTTATTTTAACTTAACTGTATTTTTTAGAGTTTATATTTATTTTATACTTTTTATTATTTTTTTTAAATAATTATTTAACTAAATATAGTTAAACATTTAATTACTATTAATAGTTTATAATATATAAGTAAAGTTTAAAATATAATAATAATATAATAAAAAAAATAAACCATATTTATAAATAGATATTTAAAAACAAATATATATAATTTTAAGTTAAAACTTATTTTTAATAACAACGTATATTATAAAATATAATATTATGAAAATATATATATAATTATAAAAATAAAAAACTATAGTTAAAAACTAAAAAACAAGAAATTAAATTTTTTTTTTATAAATAATAACTAGTAAAAAACTAAATTAACTAATTAATTAAAATATATACTAAAAATATATAGTTTACTACTACTAAGTAGTAATAAGTTAATAAAATTAAATAAAAATAGTTATAAACTAATTTTAAAAAATTAGTTATAATGTATTTAATAAGTAAGTAAACTAAATAAGTAAGTAAGATACTTTAGTAAAAAAACGCAATTTACTAACTTTTAAGTATAATATAATAACAAACCAATTCTTAATTAATTTATAATAAAAGTATGCTATTTTTACTTGTTTTAGGAATTAAAAAAAACTAATTATAAATTAAGTAATAGACTATAATAGTATATAATTAAAAGTACAACTATTAAAAAACTTTATATAATAATTTTAAGATTATTAAGTTTTAGTTTAACTACATATAGTATATAATTAAATAGTATAGTAATACTAAAAAAACATTTATAACTTTAATAAAAGTAGTTTTTAAATAAGAATTATTTTAAATAGTAAAGTTATTATAAGTTTTAATAAACGTAATTAGTATAACGTAGTGTAGTTAAGTAATTATAAATAAGTTATAGTTATTTAAAGTATTAATACTTATAAATAAGTAATTTTACTATTTATTATATTTATAAAAATATACTACTTTTTCACATAATATAAAAGTAATAATATACTAGTAAATTAAATTATTTTATTAAATAATAATAGTTAAATAAATAATAAGCTTAGTATTAAGTAATTATAATACTTTAATAAGTATATAAAAAGTTATATACTAGCCGTTTATTATTTGCTAATAATTAATAGCTATAAAAGTTATAATTTACTTAAATTTCCATAGCTTTATAAAAAGGAAAATATTATTATACTTTATATATTATTTTAATTGTTATATTTGCTTTAGCTATTTAATATAAATTATTTTTTACTTTTAAAAAATATATAGAAGTACTAAGTTAAAAAATTTATTTATAGCTATATTTATTACTTTATAAAGTTTAAGTTTTTATTAATATTTAAAGTAGTTTATTAAAACACGATTATAAAAAGTAATATTTACGTAGGTTTTTTAAGTACTAGCTTAATTTTATTTAACTTAAATACTATACTTTTAAAACTTAATAGTTAGTTTTAAATATTATTTTATATTATAAAAAAACACTATTTAAAAGTTCAAAATACTTAAAACTACTTTTAAATTAAAGTCTTAAAATATTCTAATTTGTAACTAAATTTAGTAGTATTAAAATAGCTTATATATATATATTTTTAAGTTAATTTATGAACTTATAAAAAGTACTAAGCTAATAATACATAAAGATATATTATTTTATATAAAAGTTATTAAACTTTAAAAAGCAAATAAAGCTACAACATAATATAAAAAGTAATAAAAAAAGTAAATTTAAAAGTAAAAGTTTTTAATAAAAGTAAAAAACTTAAAAATAATTCCTGAAGTATACATTAATATGTAAATTAAAATTAGAATGTGCTAAAATAATAAATAAACTAAAATTAATATACTAAAATAAAAATACTATAAATATTATAAAAAAACTAAGTATACTATAAAAACATATAAAAAAGTTAAAAAAATGTAATAACTATTTACTAGTTAAATATTATAGTAATAGCTATTTATATTAAGTTATTATTTATTTATAAAGTAGTTAAAACTTAGTAAAATAGTTTACTTACTTATTTAGCTTACTTACTTATTAAATACGTTATAAAAAAATAAATAAAAAATTTAAAAAAGCTAAATAAGTTACGTAAAATAGTAATTTATATAAAATTTTAAATATTACATAAAGTAGTAGTAATTTATATATATTTATAAAAGTTGCTAAAAAACTATATAAATTACTAAAATTAGTAGAAAATTACTAAAAATTAGTTTAATATAATTAATTACTAAACCATAAAAATTAGTAAATTATAACTATATATTAAATTATTATATAATATTAATATACTTTTTATTTTAATATTTTATTTTAAATTACTTTAATATTGATTAAATATAAGAAAAAAAACTTTTTTTATAGTTATTATTACTTTATTAAATAGCTAGATTTCTAATAATTATTAAATATTATATAATTTTTACATGAATTATAATATTTTTAAATAATATATATATAAACTTATATATTAAGTATATAGTTTTATTTATAATTTTACTTTTATAGCTTTTTACTTTATACCTAGTAGAAAATACTACTAATATAATACTACTATTAAATAAAAGAAGTTACTAAATAAAAATATTGTTTTAATAATACATTAAATATTTTAAAGTTATAAGTTAAATAAATAAAATAGTATAATAACTAGTAAATAAAATAAAAGTATTTTAAATTACTTAAAACTATAATAAATAATTATAAAATTTAAAATAATAAAACTTATAATATAAAAAAAATTTAATATTTAAAAAGGTAATATATAAAAAGTATTTTCTTTTCTATTTTTTAACTAACTTATTTAGGCGATTTTTAAACTTTTATTAAGTAACTAATATTAAAGTACTAACTTATATAGTTAGTACGTAATTAAGTATATATATACTTTTTAAATTTTATAAACACTTTTTTAAAAAAAAATTTTGTAATTTATTTTAGGTTTTTTTTCTAGCTTTTTATACTTTTTACTTTTAAAGTTTTTTTTTTATATATATTTGTTTTTTGCTTTATTTTAAAAAAAATTCTAGTTTAAAAGGCTAAAAAATTTGTTTTATTTTTACTTTTTTAATTTTTAATTTTATTAAATTTTACTTTATAACTTTATATATATATAAAAAAAAGGAAAATAACTATTTATAAACAACTTAAAAACTTAAATAGTTATTTTAAAAATTATAAATTATAAAAGCTTTTAGTACTAAATAAGCTTATATTAAAAGTTATTAAAAACTTTAACTTTAAAGATAAAAAGCTTTTAATATTAAGAAAAGCTTTAACTTTAAAAGTAAAAATCTTTTAATAATAAGAAAAACTATTTTATAAAAAATATTTAGTAACTTACTTTTAAAAATCTATTAAATAATAAGTACTTTAATAATAAAAAGTTATTAAATAAAATTATAAACACATTTATATAAAAAGCTTTTAGTATTATAATACTTAAACATTAAAAACTTATTTAAGTTTTTTTCTTTAATTTAAATACTTATAAATATTTATTATATTATTAGTAAATTAATTAAAGCTAACTATTAGGTAGCTAAATAAATAGTATTATTTAAAATAAAAGTATACTAATACTAAATTAGTATTTTACAAGTTATAAAATATGTATTTAAAAATAAGTTTAAATTCTATTTTATTATAAAAACTATATAAAACTAGTTCTAGTTTCTAATTACTTAAAAAATATTATTTAACTTTATAAGTTCATTAGGAATTTTTTTTCTTGTTAAAAGGTTATAAGTTTTTAAAAAAATTACACAAGCTTAAAATTTTTTTATTACGTTTATAATTTATTTAACTATAGTTTTATAGTTTTTAAGTTACTAGTAAAATAAGTATTAGTTTATAAGCAACTTTTAACTTAGTTAGTAAAAAAGTATATATATTATAATTAACTAAAGTTAATTAAACAATTTCACAAAAGTATAAATACTTTTATACTAAATTTTTTTTATATAAATATAAGAAAATTAAATTTAAAATATAAATAACTACTTTTACTTTTTATTAATAATAAAAGAATTTAAATAACATGCTTATTAAATTATTTTAAAAATTAGTAATAGTATACTAAAAAAATTTAAATTTTTAAAAAATTAACTTTAGTACTATTTATACTTAGCTTTAGCTTTATATTTATATTTAAGATTTTACTTAAAATTTAGTACTTATAATTTTTAAAAATATTCTAAAGTAATAAAATACCAAAATAAAGTTCAATAATTAATATATAGACTTAATTAACTACTTTATATTAAAAGTTTAATACATAGACTTTTAACTATTTATTAACTTTAATAGTAGCGTGTAAAAGTAAGTAAAAATAGGCTTTATTTAGAGTAAACTTATAAAACTTATTTACTTTTAAATAAAAAGTATTAATACTTTATAAAATATTAAAACTTAAGTTAAGTTTAAATAAATAGTTTTAAATACTAAAAAAGCTTTTTGTTTTTACTATAATATTAACTTAAAAACTACTTATAAACTATTTAGTAGCTTTATAATAAAAACTTAAAAACATAATTACTTTAATAGTATATTTAAAACTTATAAAAATAAAGAAGTAATTTTAAATGAAGTTAGAAAATTCTTTTAGTACTAAAATAAAAAAAAAAGATTAGTATATTAATAGTTTTTTATAAACTTCTTAAAAAAAACATATAAGTTATTTAAAACTAGTTAAACTAATTTTTTTAAAAGATATTTAAAAAACTATAATAAAAAAAATTCCTTAAAAAAATTGCTTAAAAAAAATAAGGTTTAATTACTAACTTTTTTTAGTTATAATTAGAACTAAAATTTAATAAAAAATTGGTTACAAATTACTATTAGTATTAAACTAAATTTAAATAATAAAAAATTGTAAAATTTTATAGTTTTTATAATAATAGGATTAAAATTAATTTTGTATAATTAAATATTACAATAAACTATAATTTTAAAATAATTTTCTATTATTAAAAACTTTTATTAAGTTTTTTTTAATAAATATTAACCTGGTTATATTTAGCTTAAAAGCTAAATTTAAAGTATGTTAATATATATAGTTATATTAAAATAATAGGCTTTTAAACTTTTTAGGCTACTAATTTTATAAATTATAATTTAGATTTTAGTTATTTATATCTTATAAAAGTAAATTCTAAAATTTATTTTTAAAATAAAAACTTTAAACAATAGCGTAATAATAAATTATTAAATTGTATTATTATTTTAATAGTTAACTACTTACTAAATAATATATAAGAAAGTAAAGTTATATATACTTTTTATTTATAATAGTTTTAAATATACCTATTAAATTATAGTACTAAAAAAAATTTAATTAAAAAACTTTTATAAAAGTATACTAAAATTAAGCTACTATTAATTTAAAACTTAAGTAGTAATAATAATTTTAACTTTACTATAGTAATTTTTAATTAAAGTTTTTTATTTTTTAAAAATTATACTTTTAAGCTTTTTAACTACTTATAATAGTGTATATAATTTTTTTTTAATTAGTTACTTTATATAATTATTTATTATATAATTACAAATATTTATAAACAACTTTTTAAATATATAATACTACTTAAAACTATACTATAAAAGCTTTAAAAGTTGTTTAAAAATAATTTATTAAACTTTAAAAATTTAAATTTATTAAATATTTTATAAGTTCTAAAAAATATATTATAAGTATTTAGTAATAAAAAGGTAAAAGTACTTACTTAAAATTTTAAGTACAATTATATAATAAATTTAGAAAAAATTAAACTACTTTTAAACTTTTCTATTTATAACTTGTTTAAAAAAAATAAAAATCTTTAAGAGTATATTAATACCTTACTTAAAAAAATTAGTTTAGTAAGTTACTAAAGAACACATTAATTTCTTTTATTTTTAAAGTAAACAGTATAATAAAACTTTATGTTAATTATTATAGTTTTAATTATATTATAGTTAAAAATTATTACTTACTTTTGATTATAAGTAAAATATTAAACAATTTTTTTTAAATTAAAATTTTTGTAAAACTTAACGTTTGAAATATTTATTACAAGTTTTATATTAAAAAAATAAATAAAAACCTATATTTAAAACTTATTATAACTATTTTAAATACGTTTTTATATATTTTAAGTTAATTATTATTTTTATAATCTTTTAGTTTTTTATTTACTAAATACCTAAACAACTTTTAAACTATACTTATATAGTTTATTTTAATAATATTTTAATTAATTTTAAAACAATTTAAAAAGTATGCTTGTAAAATATTTAAAAAACTAAAAAACTAAAACTTATATACTAAAGTATTTAAATCTATTTTTAATGTTAAATAAGTTAAGTTTTTAAGTTTTTTATAATACTTAAAAATATTGTAATAAACATAGTTTATATAAAAACTATTTAGAAGTAGTTAAAACTAAAATGTTACTAAAATATCTAAGTTTTTTTTAAATTTATAATCTTTTATTATTACTTTATTTATAACTATTTTAATATTATATGTTTACTAGTTAATTATATAATAACTACGTTATAAGTACTTTTTAAGTAAAATTTATGTAAATCTAAAAAAGTAAAAAAAAAAAGCTTCTTAAATAGTATTTTAAATAGTTTTAACTTAAAAACATATAATAAGTTTTTTAAATATTATATAGTTACTTTACACAATTTTTTTTTACTATAGTACTTTAAGTTAATTAGTTTCTAATAGTTTTTATAAATACATTTAATTTTAATTTAACTAGAAATTTTTTTTTGCTTTTATAAAAAAGAAATAAAGCTAGTTATATTAAATGTTAGTTATATACTATAACTAAAAATTTAGTAGTTTAAAAATTTAGTACTATATATATAATAAAACGTTTCTAGCTATTATTAATATCTTTAAGTACTAACAATACTACTTTAAATATACTATATATTTAATTAGAGTACTTTTAAATTATAATAATTTATTATATTTTATAATAACAAAAAAGCTAATACTTTATTAAATATAATAAATAAAAATACTTTCTTAATTTAACTTTAAAATTAAATTTAAGCAATTTTTTTTTAAAATAGCTTTTATTAATAACTTAACTATATAAAAAATTTTAAATATAAAAAAATTTAATTACTAAATTATATAATACTTTTAACTTTTTAAAATAACTTTTAAGTATAAAAGTTACGTACTTTTATTACTTTAATATTTGTAAAAAATTAAATAGTGTTAAATAACTAAATATTTATAAATAATATAATAGGTCTTTGCAAACTATATAGTAATAGCTAAAATAAAATTAATTAAAAATTTTATAGTAAAATACTGGTTAATAATATGTTATTTTTAGAAACTTAAATTTCAACTTTTATTAATAAAAATAAATACGTTGATTTTAAAAACGAGCCTATAAATTTAATTTTATTAGTACTTTTTTTATTAGCTATAAATTACTTATTATATATATTTTTTTAGCTTATATAGTTAAAAAAATACTTTTATTTTAAAAATTTTAGAACTCTTATTTAACTATATTTGAAAATTTTAAAAGTAAAATGCTACTTACTTAAATATTATTTAACTAGTAACAAAATAATAAGTAAGTAAAGTATTTAAGTAAACTTTAAATTAAGCTATTAACTTTATAAACTTGTTTTATAAATATAGTAAAGTTTAGGTTTTATATAAATAAAACTTATAGCAAATTATTTTAATAAAAAAATTTAATAATTTAATAAATAGCTATTATAATTTCGTAAAAAAAAAAATTTTTAGAAAAAATACTTTTAACTAAAACTTAAAACAATATAAAAATATATATTTATTATTATAAAAAGTATTAAGTTTATAAAAAGTATAAATATAAGTTATAGAAATTACTTAAGTTTATTTCTTACTATTAAATTTATAAAAATATTATTTAATAAAATTTATTATTAACTTTTTATTATTTATAAACTAATATACAAACGTCTTTAACATAATACTTATACTTATTAATAAATTTTTAAAGTACGTTTAGTTCTTATTTATAAATAAAATAATAACTTTTTATTGGTTAGTTAACTTATTATTAAAAAAGTACTTTTAAAATTTTATTTTTTTAATATAATTATTATAAATTACAAGATAGTATTTATAAGTTAGTACTATTTCAATTTTTACTACTATATTAAAATTAATAATAGACTTAGTACTACTTTTTATTTTTAAATTAATAATTAAATAAAATATTAAAATTAAACACTTATGTTTTATTTATATATATATTTAAATTACTAGTAAAATACTTAGTATAAGTTACTTTTATACACGAAATATACATATAACTTAAAAACTTAATTATTTTTTAAAGTAAGTTTTATTAAATATACTATAGAAGTACTACTTTAAGAGTTTGATAATATTTTAAATAACTATTAATTAAAAGCTCTAAAATACTTATAAAACCTTTGTAAAAATTTAGTATACTTTTATAAATAATTTTTTTTAAATAATAGTATAGCTAATAAGAATTTATAATATGTTTACTAAAATAAACTTAATAACACGAAATAATATAATATAATAAAAAGTATATAAGTTACTATTTTAATGTTAGAAAATATATTATTTTATACCTAAAAAATATTAAAACTTATTACTTTTATAAAAAGCTAAATACACTTTATTTAAAGTATTTTTATAATATAAAAAAATTAATTATTTAGCTTATTAGTTAAATTTATCTATTTTTATAACTTATATTTACTTAGCTTTTTACGTTTTTTATTAAAAAGCTAAATAATCCGTTTTAAAAAAAAACAACTTTAAACTTAATTTAATTAAATAATTTAGAGTAAAAAGTAATTAATATAAAGTTAAAAAATATATTTTATTATAAAACTATTTAAGTCTTGTTTTAATATAAAGTTAAATAGTTAATATAACTAGTAAAAATTTTTAATTAAAAGCTTAAATATTATTTTAATAATTATAATAAGCTTTTTAACATTTATTAAACTAGTAAATGTTTTTTATATAGTAAAAAAATTATAATAATAGTAATAATACTTTTTTACTTAAAAATATAAAAACAGTAGTTAAGTACTTTATTATAGTATAAAAACATATAAAGTAAACTTACAAAAAATATATAATAGCTTTTTATATTAGGTATACTTTAAATAATATATAGTTAAATTTTAAATAATTATAATTTACAAAGTTTATAAACTTTATTATAAAAATAATAAAAATAATTTTAGATTATAATATTATAAAATTTATCTATATTATATTTTTAAAAAATAGCTAACTATGTATTAAATATTTAATATATTTTTACTTTTATAGTAGTTATAATATATTATATAAGTAAGTAAATTATTTAAGTAAGTAAACTACTTTAACACTATATTATAATATTAATAGTAAAATACTTATTAATACTATAATAAATTTAGTGAATTTTAAATTATTTTAAATTACTTTAATTTTAATACTTATTTTTATAAGTTTTTTTATTTTACTTTAGTTTACTATAAACACTATAGTACTTTTATGCTAGTAGGTTACTTTTTATACTACTTTTTATTAAAAACTTTCTAGCTCTTTTTAATTTACTAGTATTAATAAAAACTATTAAATTTTTTATTTTACTTATAGTAAGCATTCTTTTAGCCTATATATACATATATTTTTTTACGGCTTTTATACTTAGTTACCTTTTTATTTATTTAACGAAAGGTAAAGAGCTTATTCTTTATTAATATTATTTTATATACTATTTTCTTAATACTTTTTTATAGCTAATTAAAAACTTCTAATATAAAAATAAATAATAAATTTTAGTACTATTAAATTTAATTATAAATTAATATAAATTAAAAGCTAATTTTACGTGTATTAAATAGTATTTATAATTTTTATAAAGTTTTTGATAATAGTTTTAGTATAGGCGTACAAAAACGTAAATTAATTTAAATTAATATAGTATTTAAATTAAATAAAACTAAGCTAGTACCTTAAAAGCTTTTTAAAACATTATTTTTTAAAAAGACTTTATTATAAACTACTACAAAAGTAAGAAAAACGCGTTTTTTTAGTAATATATTAATAATAGAAACGTAATAGCTTACTAATTTATATATTATACACTTTTTTTTAAAGTATAAAATAGTTTATATTAAATAGCTATATTAAGTGCAACAAATGTAATAATATATAAAAAATAATAATTTTCTGTTTTTTAAAAATATTTTAAAATTATAGCAAGTTGTGGCTTTTATAACTGTTAATAATTAATAACTAGTACGTTTTTATTATATAATTTTTTATATAAAAGTTAAAGTGCTTTAACTAATTAACTCTAAGCTTATAATTTATTTAGTTATTTAAATTAAGTTTAATTTTTTAAACTATAAGATAAGCTCTACTCTTTAACTTAAAATTAATATAGGATTTACTTATAAAAATAATAAATATTAAAAGTATTTACTTTATTATATTAATTATTTTTATTATTATAACTTATTTTTTATTACTTAGCTAAATAAGCTTATATTTTTCTTAACATTTATTTAAACTAGTTATTACTATTTTAAATGCTATAACTTCTATTATAAACCTAGTTTTATTAAAGTTATAAATATTTTTATTTAAAATTTTATATTTTTTTTGGTTTTTTAAACTAGCTTAAACTATACTTTAATAAGTACTAAATTTTTATTTAAGACTTACTAGTAATTATAAGCACGTATAAAAACCATTTTAATCTTATTTTTATACTTAATAAACTTATTAACTTAGTTTTTACTAATAGATTTCTTATATTATATTTTTAGTAAAGTATTAGCTATTACGCGTAGCTAAAACTTTATAGCAGAAAATTCTCATATATTAAAGTTAAGAGTACGTTTAATAATTAATGTCTTTTTATATAAAATAAGTTAAGTACTTTTAGGTCTAGTTTTGCTATAAAAAGGTATTCTAACGTGCGTATACTAAAGGAAAGTTTAAGAGACTATATAAAGCTTTACAGCTTATTATTTACTTAATTTAAAGTTATTTTTTATAGCTTATACAGCTATAAATAATTTTATAATAATTTAAAATTATATAAAGTTATTACGTTACTATATTATTATAATAAAGTTAGTAGATATAATTTTAGTGTTAAAATAATTTACTTACGTAAGTAGTTTACTTATTTATAAAACACATTATATATACTTAAAATTTAAAATATTTTATAATTACTTACTTTTTTTTAATAAAAAAGAGTTAATATAATAAACAGTTTTTAGTATTACTTAAGCTTTTTATTTAAATAAATACTAAATAACTATAAAAGTAGAAAAAAATTATATTTTAAAACTTAAAAATAGAAAGTTATTAAAAAAAATAGTAAATAAAAGTTAACTAATATAAATATTAAATTTATACTAATATTATTATAATTTTATATCTTTTAATATAGTATACTAAAATAATACTTTAGTATTTTTATATATTATAATGTTTATAAAATTATATTAATTAAAACTATTCAGTATTTTTATATAAATATTAGTATATAACTATATTTAAAAAAGTAGAAAAACTTACTTTGTAATAAGTAAAGTTATATTTACAAAAAATTTAATAAGTATAAATATATTAATATAAATTTTTATAGCCTGTGAATTTTATTTAATACTTTAACTAATATTTTTTAAACTATTTAAGTTTATATATAATGGTAGTATATTTATTAACGTACTACTAATTACTATTATAAATAGTAGCTTTTTTATTATTTAATAAATTACTTTTAAACTCTTTACATATAGTATACTAAATGTAATAAAGAAAAATATTAAAAGTATATTACTACTAAAATTCTAACTACATAATATTAATTAATATTTTTAAAGTTAATTATTAAGTTATATACTTAAATATAATTAAAATATTTTCATTAGTATACTAAAAGTAAACTATAAATTTATTTAATTTTTTATAATATTTAGTAACTATAGTTTCTAAAATTATAACGCCTTTTTTATAATTATATGAAGGATTTATAAAATTATTAAAATAGTTTTAATACTACTTATATATAAGTAGTAGCTAAAGCTTTAAATATGTAAAATATTCTAAAATTTACTAAAAAAATTAGAGTAGTAAAGTAATTAAAAATAAATATAACTATTATAACTTAAAATAAAGTATTATAAAACTTAAAATATTAATATTAAAATAAGAATTAACATATGTAGTAAAAACTAAGTATATAAATTATATATTTACTTAAATAAAAGTTTACTTTTATTTATTAATTAAAAATTTGCTACTTTTTAGTTATAAAACAAAATATTAGTATAAAAAAATAATTGTATATAAAATTAACTTTATTACTTTTTTAAAAAATTACTTTCACTTATAAAAACTATATAAAGTTACGTAATAATATATTAATATTAGTATATATACTATAACTTTTTAATATATAACGTAAATTATATAAAATTATAAAATTTATTTAAATTAACTATATTTTATATAATACACAAAATTTTGTAGTTTTATAATATAAAATATATAATTATAAAATTCCTATTAATAATAACTAATTACTTTATTACTAAATACTACTTTTATATATAGTAGTAAAAAGTAAGTTAAAATACTTATAATAATAAACTATAATTTTTTTAATTATATAATTTTTATAATTAATATACTTAAGTTTTTACTATTAAAATAAACTTCTAATTATAAAATAAAGAAAATAAGTTACTAAGTAGTATTACTTAAAAATATAATATATATATATATATTATAAGCTACTTAATAGTTATATATAATATTATTAATATACATTTTTTGGGTTTTTTTATTAAGTTTTTTTTAGAAACGTTTTTAAAAGTTTAGTATAGTAAAACATAAAGACTATATTTACTTATATTAATAACAAATTAATAAGTTTGTATTACTTATATAGTAGAAAACTAATATAACTAAATACTTTTTTTGGATTTTTTAACTAGTGAATTTAAGTACTTTTTAAGCTTTTATTAAATAATTAGTATTAATACACTAGCTTATATAGTTAGTATATAATTAAGTATATAAATACTTTTTAAAATACTTTTTATTTTTATTTATTTTTATACTTTTTATCACGAGAGTGCTACGTGCAGGAGGTTAAGAACTTAAAAAAAAGTATTAATTAATTACTATATATAATACCTAGTAATAATTCAAAACGTTACGTGAAGAAAAAAATAAATAAAATAGATTATAACTAAAATATTTAAATAAGAGCTCATCTACTAGCGTGAGGCTAATATATAAATATATAATATAATAAAAGTGTTTATAAGAAAGGTTTCCTTAGAAAGCTTTTATAAGATATTATAAATAGTTATTATAATAATACCTCTCTTTTAAATCTAAGCTCCTATAATAGGTGTTTATGTTAAATCTTAAATAATAAATTAGTTTAGATTCTAGAGATAGAATTCTTCTATAGTAGTTATATCTTAAAGATTATTTATAAATTATTATATTAAGTTATTATATCTAGTTTATTTAATAAGGTATTTATAGTATTTCTATCTATAATTAAAGCGCAACTCCTTACTTCACTTAATATAGTATTTAATATTACTATTAATTTTAATAGGTTTTAATAGTAGGTTTTATTAATCTAAAAGATATTTAAATTTAGGCGCGGCTAGTTAAAGTAAAGATATATAGAAAACTAAATATATACATGAAAATTCAGAAAGTTTAAGTTAGTATATATATAAAAAAATTATTTAAAAGATATAGTATTTCTCTAAAGCCTTTAAATCCAGCTTCTTAAATAGTTATTTAGTTTTAATATTTTATATATTAAGCTAGACTATGTTTTCTATCTGGTAATTAGATATAAATAATTATTTTTAATTTATATTTTTTTTAAGAAGAGCCTAGGCTTAGATTATCTTTTTTTAAACTAGCTATTAAATATTAGCTATTTTTTCTACTATATAGTTAACTTTTAAGGCTTATAATACCTAGTAAGACTATTTTTATATTCTTATAAAAAATTTAAAACCTATTTAAAAGTATTAGCCTATATTAGCTAGGAATAGTAAAACTTTTATAAATTTAGATATAATATTATTAGTTTTAAACTATACTAAGAGAAGCCAGTTTACCTAGTTATCTTATTAATAGTTTATATATATATATATAGAACTTATTTTATTATG
This sequence comes from Zopfia rhizophila CBS 207.26, assembly GCA_010093925.1. Lineage (NCBI taxonomy): Eukaryota > Fungi > Ascomycota > Dothideomycetes > Zopfiaceae > Zopfia > Zopfia rhizophila. The sequence goes on along the minus strand of ML994751.1, from coordinate 71,340 downwards.
CTATTAGCTCTTTCTATTTAGCTATTAATTTCTAAATAGTATATAAAAAATAGTTAGAATTTAATTTATAATTATTTATAGAGTTTATTATAGAAAGTAGAGATAAATAATGTTCCTTAGTCTAATATAATTATTTCTAGAAGACTATAGTCTATCTATATATATTAATAAAAGAAACAGGCTATATCCATAGTAGTTATATTAATATAAAGAATTAGATATTAATATTTAATAAAGTAGTTTACTATAATATTAATATTAATACAGCTTTTAGATATTAGGAGATTAGTAATAAAATCTATAAAAATATCCTTCTACCTCCTCTTAGAAATAGGTAGGGGCTTTAAGAGGTTATAATACTTTTTATAAAAGAACTTAAATCTTTAATAAATATAGTAATAGGCAATATATTAGTATATTATCTTAAATATCTAAAGCTAGTAGTATTCGTGTTGTAGAATTTTAAGAGTCTTTCCATAACTAGAGTAGCCACCAATAGGGGAATTATATATAATATAGAAAATCTTAATTTTAAGTTTATTATTATTCAGTATTATTAATTAGCTATAATAGTATAACTAACTTTTCTAGTCTTTATATTTACTTAAAAACAGCTTTTTAGAGTATTAGATTCTATTCTATTTTAGTAACAGAATTTCCTAAATAAACTCGTTATTAAGATACTTATTATTAATAATTTATTAAATAGACCTATTTATTTCAGTTAAGTTTAATTCTAGTATCTTATTAAATAGTTTAGGGCGGAGAAGTATTTGTTATTAGGCTCTACAAATTTCTTTTTAAGCTAGAGTATTTATATATAGTAAGTAAAAATATCCAATTTCTTACCCTACTTACCAGACTAGTACGTGATTATAAAGTTGAATTAGAATAAATATTTAACTTAATAGACCTATTAATAGCTTAGCTGTTTTATAGTAGTAAAGCACTATAAATTCTTATAGTTATTTAATACTTAGATTAAAAAAGTAACACCTTTTAGCTTAAGTCTTTATTATTTAAAATAATATATAATAGCTAATAGTTTTTTATTATAGATTTTATAGTTACCTTCAGTAGAGCTTAATCTCTTTAAGAAGTAAGTAATAGATTTTAATTTACTTAATTTATCTTTCTAGGAAAGTACTCTAGTAGTTATATAGTCTAAAGAATCAGCTTCCACAATAATTAATAACTCTAAATTATAGTGTTAGAGAATTAGAGTAGTTATGAATATATACTTTAAAAATTCAAACACTCTCTAGCAGGTGTTGTGGAATTTAAATTAATTTTTTTTTAATTAAAACTATAAACAAAAACGTAATATAAAAAAAGTTATTAATAAATTATTAATAGAAATTAGTGAACTCTAGAAATACTCTTATATCTTTTACATTTCTAGGAGATTCCTAGTTGAGAATATTCTTTATTTTATTTAAATTTATATTAATTCCTTTTATTAAAATCACGTACCTAAGATAGGTAACTTATTTTTAATAGAACTTATATTTATTAACATTAAGTTAAAAGCTAGTTTTCTTTAGGGCTTTTAAAATTTATCTTATATATTATCTATATTCATATAAAGAATTACTATAGGTTAGAATATTATTAAGATAAACCATACAGAACACATTAAGAAATAATTAAAGAATATTATTTATATAGTGTTAGAACGTGCTTAGTGTGTTAACTAGTTTAAAAAATATAATAAAATATTTAAACAGACTATATTAGGTCTGAAAGGTAGTTAACTATTTATCTTTTTCTACTATATAAAGATAATTAAAGGCTGAGATGATATTTAACTTTATAAAATTCTTTATCTTACTAAAACAGAACAAGGTTTCTTAGATTAATAGAATAAAATAATAGTTTTTAATAATAATAGCGTTTATGGCTTAGTAGTCTATATAGAATTAAGAACTTCTATTAAGTTTCTTTATAAAGATAACTAGTATAACTATAGAAAATATACTTACTATAATAAATCCTTTAGCAAAGTAGTTATTAAGATACTTCTTAAGAACTTTTAATTTATTTTAAAATATTTTATAAAGAGATCTAAATCTAGGTTACTTTTCTTTTTTAAGAATAATCTTATAATTATATAGATAATATCTAGGTAGTCTATTAGCCTCCTTACGTAAAAATATTCTAAGAATATTATAGTAATTCTTTAGAACTTTAGTAGCTAGATTTGTGTAAATTTTTAGAGCTAAAGCCTTATTAATATTAGCTATTAAAATAGTAAAGATTTCGTGTTCGTGTTTTTCAGCTATTTATAGAAAGAGAACTACCCTAATTAAATAAATATTTATACTTAATTTAGGTCTCTTATAAGGCTCTTTTAGTAAAGCCTTTATTAAATAATTTTTAAAATCTTAAAAGAAAAACTTCCTTATAAGATTTTTATTTAATTTAGTGTTAGATTTAGGTACGTGTTTAGATATAAATTCTAACTCTAAATAAAAGCCTTTTAGAAAATAGTTTACTAAAAAGATCTCTAGATAGATATCTAATTTGTATAACTAGTAGTTTATTTTAGTTAACTAGTAATCATATTAGAATTAAATAATTAGTAATAACTTTAGAGAATAGGTTTAAGTATGCTGTATATAGATAATATTAAAATAAAAACCTTTTAGTAAAAAGTTTACTAAAAGGTTTTTATTATAGATTGTAATAAGAATACAGAAGTAGCCAAGAAGGCGTTGTTATAAAAAATATAATATAAAAATATATATAAATAATACTAATAGACTAAAGAAGATAGAACTTATAAATAAAAGTACTTTATAGTAAGTTTAAGTTCTATAAAGAGCAGTATATAAATAAATAATTTAATAAGATTATATAATCCTCTATAGTAGAGTATAGATAAGCTAGTAGTAAATTAAAAAAATAGAAAAACTATCTCTACTATTTTCTTTAGTAGTATTTAATATACTTTTAATTACTATATAATATACGTACAGAGGATTTATTATAAGTATAAGATATTAAACAGCTTATAGTTACTTTTAATTCTTTATAATTACTCTAAAATTAAGATTTATATTTTAAGTGAAATAGTTTAATACTATTCTGTTAAATCTTAGCTTACTATATTATTTTTTCTATCTCTATTAAGTTTAATCTATCTCTACTAAGTCTAATAAGCTATCTAATCTAGAAATAAAAGAAGTAATTAATATTATATAATTAATTAGATAACTAGTTACTAAGTGTAATTTACGTTAGTAAGTAAGTAACTTATAATATTATAATTACTATCTTAAAAAAATAGAAAAAGCTATTAGATAGATTCTAATAATCTATTATCTAAAAAAGTTTATAATATTTTATTATAAGAACGAATAGAGATTACACTCGTTAAAAGAGAGTAATAGTAAAGAGAAAATTATAGTAGTATTTTTATCTACTACTAGAATTATATTAAAAGAAACTAAGATAGTAAAATAAGTTATTTAAATGTAAAAAACAGCTATTATAGAACTATATAATACTATAGTTAATATACAGCAATAACTTAAGATAGCTAAATATAAGAAAAAAGATATAGCAAAAATATAACCCCTAATAAAGTTTAATAGTAATAGAGATGAACTGAAGATCTTTATAGCCATAATAAATTTCTACTATTATTTTAATTAAGTATTATTTATAACTAATTAAGATTAGATTTTAGTAACCGGCATAAATATAATAGGATAAACTATAAGATAGTTTAAATCTTTTATAAAAGACTACCTAGTAAATAAAGAACTTAATTTAGGATTAACTAGACTTAGAGACTGTAATAATAACGTAAAAAAAGCTTTTAAAAATTATAAAAGCTATAAAAAGGAAATAACTATAGTCTTTAGAGAAATTAATAAAGAAATAGAAGTAATTTAGAAACTCTAATAACTTAAATAATAAATGTTAGTAGCTAACTATATAGCAGAGTTTAAATAAATCTAATTATAACTAAACTAAAAAATTAACCATTAGTTATGTTATACTATAAAGGATTAAAAAATAAAATTAAAGATAAAATCTTTAAAGGCAAATAACTAAGCACGTTACTTAGAATTATTAAATAAATAATAACTATTAATAATTTCTAATACTAATAAGAGTAGGAAAAGAAGGCTTATAGAAAATTAATAATTTATATACTAAAGAGAGCATAGAAGGATAACTGGACCTATAATAAAATAAATATTAATAAAGTATTTATAGATAAAAAGTAAGGAAAATAAAATTAGAAATAAATAAAACGGTACGCACGTAAAGCCTGCTTAAAATATAAAAAAATAAAAACATTCTATTAAAAACTATAAATAGTAATAAATAAATATAAAGAAAACTTATGTTTAGACTAAAGTATTAAAAGAAATTAAAGTAGCTATAATCTAAATAAAATAAGCAAAAGAAAAAATAATAAAAGAGATAATTATTTAAAGAATTAAATATAAATAATACTAAATATACGGAAACTATATATACATTAAGCAAGAATATAAAATATTATATTAATAAGTGAAAGATTATTTAGTAAATTAATCTAATAACATAATCTCTATAATATAATAAGCGGTAGTTTAGTAATATAGTACAGAAACTAACACAAAAATATAAAAATTCTTTAAAATTATAAAATAAGAAGAAGGACCCTTTTAAAAAGAGGATCAGAAATTCAAATAAAAAAAGAATTAAAAAATAGAAATAGGAAAAGAACTTATATCTATAATAATTACACAGCAAATACGCTGGAGATATTATTAGATATATAAATTAAAATACTATTTAGGGGAATATTATATTACTAAATACTAGAAAATTACCTTAAAAGACGGAATATATAAAAATTAATAAGTATTATAAATAGTAGGAAACAAGTAATATAAAGAGCTAAATAGATGAAGATTAGCTATATAGATAAATAAAATCTATAGATAAATACTAATACTAATTATAATTTAAATAACGTATTATCATCCCGTCAGATATCTTAAAGCAGGATAGGATTAATATAAAGAGAAAATAAAGATCATTTTACTAATTTTATAAATAGAAAATAATAATACTATAAACAGGATAATAAAATAAGAGTGCTGGATATATATAAAAAAAATCTATATAGGAAAGAATTACAAATAGGCAACACATGCTATACGTGTTAAAAAATTAGAAATAAGAAAAATACTTAAACAACTAGCATAGAAGAATAAAGTTAATTCTTTTTAAAAACTAATTTATATAAACTTAGAAGACGAATTACAAGACCTGAACTCAAATAAATATAAGTAATTATTATAGGATAAATATTAACTAGAATATCGACACTACTAGGCTGAATACTATTAGAAAGAATAGTTAGTTATAAAAGTATATACGAAACTTATAGCTTAAGAGTGTTTCTTAGAATGGAAATATAAGAATCACAAAAAACAAATAAAAAACGCATATAAAATACTTAACTTAAGTATATATTAACTCTAAAGATATTTTATTTATAGACTTAAGGAAAAACCACTAAGAAAATGACTACCATATAAAAGTTAACTATAGATAAAAACTAGAAGACTAGTAGACTATAATTAAGCTACTAAAAGGCTAATAAAAAGTCAGATAAAACATAACGCTTATATACATAAATCTAAACTAAAGGAAATATGAAAATAAGTTATATATAAATATATATACTAACAGTAACTAAATACTAGCGCTTATAAATAATAGGACTAGTAAAGCACTTATATTAAATAAATAGATATAGAGATACTAGATACTAACTAGAGTTCTAGATAAACCTATATAAATAAAATATATAGACGATAGTCTAATAATATTTAGAAAAAGTCTAATTAATCTTAAAATACGGAATATGACTATTTAGGTAGCAGGTTATAGAAATAACTGTTATATTAAAATTATAAATCTAGGCAGTAAGAATTTTATCTTAGGATAAAACTAACTAGTATAATAAAACCCAATTATTAATTAGAAAAAAAAACTATAGAAATGAGAAATAACTACTACGGATAGATATAAGCTATAATATAGATAAAGAAAATAATACTTCATAATACCACGTTTATTGTGCTGAAAGAATACTAAAAAGAATTTAGAAAATAGTTCTTTAAGAAAGCTAAAGACTAACTACTAGAATACTAGAACTAGGATTATAAAATCACGCTTAAAGAGGGAACGGATTTAAAACTAGGATTACTATACCAACTATCTATTAATTAGTAAAAGAAGTTACGAAGATATCTAAATAATAACTTAAAAAAAAATATATATATAAATAAGTAAAAGTAAGATAGCATTACTAATACTTTTTATATTAAAGAAAAATAGGAAACTATAACTTTATATTAACTACTACTATTTTAATAAAGTAATAGTTAAAAACTACTACCCTATTCTATTAATATTAAAATTTATAGATAAACTTAGAGGAGCTAAATAGTTTAGTCTTTTTAATATTAAAAATAAATACTATTAAATTAGAATAGCTAAAGGCTATAAATGGATAATAATATTTAAAACTAGATATAGATTATTTAAGTATCTAGTTATACTATTCATACTCACTAATACACCAGTAACATTCCAGACAATTATTAACTATATACTAAAAAAGTATTTAAATGTATTTATAATAGTATATCTTAATAACGTGCTTGTATATATAAATAGGATGCTAAAAGAACATGTTAAGTATACTAAGAAGATATTATAAAAGCTTAAAAATTACAAACTATATATTTAAACAAAGAAATATGTGTTCTACAGAACGGAAGTTAAGTTCTTAAGATACTTAGTATTTTAAGATAGAATAGTAGTTAATCTAAATAAAACTAAAAACATTTTATTCTAGCTAATACTAATAAACATAAAAGAAGTTTATTCTTTTCTTAGATTTATAGAGTTCTGCTAATAATTTATTAAGGACTACTTAAAAATTACTACGCCCTTAACGGAATTACTTAAGAAGAATTAATAATTTAAGTAATAACAACAGAAAAAAAATACTTTCATAATACTAAAAGAAATGTTCTGATAATTACTAATATTAAAAATATTTAATTTTTAACTTTAAATGGAAATATATATAAACATATTAGATAAAGCTACAGGAGCTATTCTATTATAAGTATAGAATAATAAATAAAAACATTTAATAGATTTTTTATCTTATAAACTTATAACTACTAAGTTAAACTCTAATATATATAATAAAAAACTATTAGCTATAGTTTAAGCATTTAAGAAGTAGAGAGCGTACTTAGAAGGAACTAAGTATTAAATTATTATATATTTAGATTATAAGAATCTAACGGCATTTATAATAATTAAGAAGTTAAATTAGTAATAAGTTAAATAGTAAGAACTAGTCTCTACCTTTAACTTTTAAATATTTTATAAATTAGAAAAAGAAAACACAGCGGCTGACACACTTAGTTAATAAGTAGACTATATAAAGAATATACTAAAAATCTATAATATAATACTTAAATAAAAATAAGACAGATCCTTAGGAAGCTTATAAATTAATATTAATTATATAGTTATTATTAAAAACATCTAGAAAAAACGTATAAGGGACTTTAATAAAAGATAATTATAATAGAATTTATATTAAGAAATAATCTATATACCAGACGTACTACAGACTAAACTTATTAAAAACTAATATTTAGTTAAAATATATAGACATTAAGGAATTAAGAAGATCGTAGAACGAATTAACAGATATTTTTAAATTCTAGGAATATAGAAAAAGTTTAGAAAAATTCTTTTAGAATACATCAAGTGTAAAAAGAATAAGGTATTAAGATATAAAAAGTATAGATTTATATAACTAATTCCTTTACTAAACTTACTATAGAAATTAGTTATAATAGATTTTATTATAGAAATACTAATAATAACTACCCTTTAAGGTTAATAGTATAATATGATACTAGTTATTATAAACTAATTTATAAAAAATATATATTTTAAACTAACACATACGGAAGTTAAAGCAGATAAATTGGTAATTATACTTATTAAACTACTAATAGTATAATATAAATTACTATAAAAATTTATCACAGACAGAGATAAATTATTTATATTAATATTCTAGAAAATGTTTATTAGAAAGCTAGAGGCTGAATACTACCTCTTAATAGTATTTCACCTATAAATAAATAAATAAATAAATAAACTAAACTAAACATTAGAATAGTACCTATGAATGTATATTAATAAATTATAAGATAATTAGATTAACTTATTTCTAATAGCTGAGTTTATATATAACTCTATAAAGTTATTAACTATAGAAAAATTACTATTTTTTATAAACTATAGTTATGAACCTACGGCTTACTAAGAACTATAGAAACTAAAAAAAATATTAGAAACTATAAGAATAAGAGTCAAAGAATTATACTAACTTTAGTAGAAAATAGTAAAAAGAATTATCTAGAAAGAAGACTTTAGTAAATAATAGAAAGATAAATCTAAAGTTAAGAGACTAATTTTTAAGAGAGGGAATAAAGTTTTCCTACTATAAAAAAAAATTTAAAAACCAAACAACCATTAAAGAAACTGGATTATATTAAATTAGAACTATTTAAGGTTAAATAATAAATAAAATCTATAAATTACAAATTATAACTACTTAAGAATATATAAATTTATTTAGATTTTTATATTTTATTATTAGAACCAGCACTACTACATGCTAAACTTAAAATAAAAATTAAACTTAATAAAAATACCATTAAGTATAAAGTCTAATGAATTTTAAACTACTAATAGTTTAAGTATTAGTGGAAATATTTAGTTAAATAGAAGAATTACAGACCTAAAGATAATACATAGGAATTAATTAGAAATCTAAAAAATAGTTTAAAGCTAATTAACTAATATTATTAGAGATACTAGTAAACGCCTATTCTAAGACTATATCTAATAAATAAGAAGAATATAAGATATTTTAATTAAAACCTAAGAAGAAAGGCAAAGTAATGCTAGATACTATAAATAGTAGTATACTAAATTAACTGTAATAGTTTTACTCTTCTTTTTTTATTATATGAACTTCATTAATTAAGGTAAGCTTATGCTGGAATATTTTCTTCTTCTAAGAATCTATTTAGGCTAGTTAAAGGTAAAGGTAGTGTTAGTAGTTTTAAACTTTAAGCTCCTTATCTTATATATACTTTAACTTCTAATAAAGTTTCTCTTTCTTCTAATCTAAATAATCGTATACTAATTATGATACTATAAGATTATATAAAATGTTTTAATTAATATACTTAGAATATCGCCAAAAAGTTAGATTTACTAGATAAATATAATTATCCTTTTAGTAATAGGAATATGAGAATAGCATATAACGGCTATTCTTTTAAACCTTTTTTATTAAATAATAAGCTTATATTAAGAACGATTCCGCTTAAGTTATTTTTAAGAAATTAGAAGAATAAGAAAAGTATAAAAAGTTCTTATAATTTCAGCTTTTACGTAAAGAACTAGTTACCTTTATATTATTTATAAAAAAAAAACCGGAATAACCGTTAGGCTAAAGACTTAAAGAAAAGGGATAATATTATAAATTATAATAAAAATACAGAAACAGCCGAGGAGGCATTGCTGTAGAAAATATAATATAAAAAAATATATAAGTAATACTAACAGGCTAAAGCAAACTAGAGAAAATAAAACTTATAAATAAAAGTACTTTATAGTAAGTTCAAGTTCTATAGAGAGTAGTATCTAAATAAATAATTTAATAAGATTATATAACCCCGTATAGCAGAGTATAGATAAGCTAGTGGTAAATTAAAAAATTAAAAAAACTATCTTTACTATCTTTTCTAATAGTATCTAATATACTTCTAATTAGTATATATTATATGCACGGAGGATTTACTATAAGTATAAGACATTAAATAGCTTATAATTACTTTTAATTTTTTATAGTTACTCTAAAATTAAGATTTATATCTTAAGTAAAATAGTTTAATACTATTCTGTTAAATCTTAGTTTACTATATTACTTCTTTTATTTCTACTAAGTTTAATTTATTTCTACTAAGTCTAATAAGCTATCCGATCTAGAAGCAAAAGAACTAATTAATATTATATAATTAATTAAACGACTAGTTACTAAGTGTAATTTACGTTAGTAAATAAACAACTTATAATAGTCTCTTAAATAAATAGTATATTCTTTTAAGTAAATTAGAAATTAGAATAAGCGCAGACAGTAAGCCTGGTAACAAGAAATATTAAAAAGTAATTTTTATAAATTATAATTAAAGTTAACTTTATGCTTCTTTATTTATAGTTAGTTAAAAATTAATTTATGATTTTCTATACCTATCTTAAAGAGACAGATATCTTTAATATAATTTAAATAATAAAAGGTTATACTAGTAGTATATAAGATATAACCCCCTTTAAGACGTTTACTATTAAAACTAGTAGAATAAAGAATATTTAGAAGAGATAAGAGATAGAGTTTCTAAATATAAGCTAAAAATCTACTAATATAACCTATACTAGTAACTCTAGTATTAATTAAAGTAGTAATAAAATAGGAAAAGCTATCTTATTAAATAGTACACAAGATATTTACTTAATAGTCTTAAGTATTAGTTATTAGGTAGGAGGTCTATAGGTTAATAGAAATCTAATATTAAAAACATCTTAAGAAGTAACTTAACTTTAGAATAGAGCTTTTAATAAGTTAGCTTAAGAAGTTTAGAAATATTCTTATTTATAAAGAAATTTAAATCTAAAGAAAGAATAGGAGTAGGTTAATTATTAGAATCTAAGCAAGCTTATAAATTAAAGTTCTAATAGAAAAATATAACAGTTTTAGGAAATATAACTATATTTATTATATTTAAAGTATTAATTATTATACTTTTAGGTTTTTTATTTAGCTAATCTAAAAAGAGCATAATTAGAAATATTAATTTCTATAATATTAGAGTCTTATTATAATACAGGTTATGGCTTATAATAGTATAGTATAAAAAAATACTAGAGGTTATTATTATATAAGAATATTAAATTAGTATAATTATTTAATATATTAGGGATTTTAATATCGATTATTACTTAATAAGGCTTATTATTTAATAATATTCTTAACTATATAATCAGACTAATCTCGTTTAATCTAGTATTAATAGTTAGTTTATAGAATTTAGTAAAGTAAATAGTAAAACCCTTTTATTCTTTACAGAATAAATTAAGTTTACTTAAAGTAATAAGTTTCTTATTTAGATTTTTATATATAACTAGTAGAAAGACGATTAATTACTCTATTATATATATATCCTAATTTATAAAAGACTTTATAAGTGTTACTGAGTCTCTTTTTAGTCTGAAGTGTGTATATAAAAACTAGAAGTGTTTAATAAAATATTAGTTAACATTATTTTTAAGTTTATAACAGAGTTTTCTAATAAAAGTAGATTAATTCTTTTATTTTCTAGTAAATATTAGAGAGTTAGGTAGGTAATCAGGTTTCGTTATTACTAATAAAGTAGTAAAATTTAATATAGAGATTAACTTTACTTAGCTAGCCATAATTCAGGGAACTTAAAGATAAGTACTAGTTATAATTATAAATAGAGTTAGAATTATAGAACTTAAGTTATTTCTAGATAAACTAGTAATATCTATTAAGGCTTCTTTAGCAGTAGTTACTTAAATAATAGAGTAAAAAGAAATAGATATAGTTTATTCTTAAACTTTCTATAATTCTTTTCAGAAAGCGTTAATAGATTCTTATTATTATATTTACTAATATTTTAGCTATACTTGCTATTATTCTAGCGCTTTAGTAAACACATTTTATATTATAATTATTTATTTCTTAAATAACTACATAAGTTCTACAGTTAGAATAGGGGTATTTAAAGAGTTAAATATTTTACTAATAGTAGTAATAATAATATAATATAGTATCACAAAAATACTACGTGCAGGAAATTAAAAACTTAAAAATAAGTATTAATTAATTACTATATATAGTACCAAGTAATAATTTAAGACGTTATATAAAGAAAGGAAGAAATAAAATAAATTATAAATAAAATATTTAAGCAAAAACTCATGCGCTAGCGCGAGGCTAATATGTAAATATATAATATAATAAAAAAGCTTATAAAAAAGGCTTCTTTAGAAGGCTCTTATAAGATATTATAGGTAGTTACTATAACACTTTTTTTTTTTAGCTTTTTATACTTTTTACTTATAAACTTTTTTTATATATATTAAATTTAACAAAGTTACTACTATTTATAATAGTATAAAGTATTATATTTATTTTAATAATTATAACTAAATTATAGTAATTTAATATATATTTTTATTTAAATAGTTTATTTTTTTTATAATTATTTATAAACGTAATGTATTTTAAAATATTTAGTTTATTATAAATTCAGGTATTTTAAAATATATTACTTTTAATAAAGTAAATTAATAAAATAATTAGCTAAATTTTATATAATTTAAAACATAATTAAATTATATACAAAAATTATAATGAAAGTTGTTATAAATATAAATATTAAAATATTAGATAAAAAAATGACTTTATATACTATTATATAATAGTACTTTATTAATATACTAAAAGTATATTTACTTAGTTTTTTAGTTAATAAAAGAATTAAATTTTATATTTTATATAAACTTTATAGTATTGTGTTTTTTTAATAATAGATTAAAATAGTTATTTATTATAAATAAACAAAATAGTTATTATATTAAATTTTTAATATTATATAATAGTTTCTAATATTATTTTAAAACAAATATTTGCTTTTATTTTACATATTTTCTTATATTTAAATATTATAGTATTTAATTTTATAAAGAAAATACTTTTATAATAGTTAAAGTTATAATATATCATTATTATTTAATTTACTATTTAATTTAGTTTTTTAGTAAGTTTACGTAGGCTAATACCTTTTATAAGAAAAACTTATTTTAAGAAAACCTATTTACGTGCTACACTAAAAAAGTACTAGTATTTTAATTTTAAAGTACTAATATTTTATTTTATTACTTTTTATATTATTTACTTTTTAAATAATATAACTATATATTGTAAATAATTTTATTTTTTACTCTTTTTTTTATAGCTTACTAGTTTTTAAAGCCTTAAAAAAACTAGTAATTACTTATATTTTATAGTTCTACTTTTTTTAGTACGTAAAACTAATTTAAGATTTTAAATTTAATAAGTTATTTTATAGCTATTTAAGTACTTTTCCTTTAGTTTAGAATTTCTTTTACGCGTTTTAAATAGTATTAAGTTATTAAATTTATCTTCTTAATATATAGGCATAAAAAAAAATATAGTAAGTAGTTTATACTAACTAACTATAAATATAGCGTGAAAAAAATATTTAGTATACTAAGTAATACTAGCTATACGTTAAGCCTAATTACTTTTATATAAAAAAAATTAAGTAATAGCTTTTATTTTTATTAAGCTTTTATATAATAAAATAGTTAGAGTTAATTATAACTTTTTTTATATAGTTTTTTTATAGTTTTTTACTTTACTTTATTACTAGTAGTACTATTTAAAGTTTACCTACTTTACTATAAAAGTAACTAAATACTATTAGTATTAGTAGCTTTTTATATAGTAGCCACGTTTTATTAATACTTTAGTTATACTTTTTTTTATTTTTTACGTAATCTTTTAGAAAAGCGTTGCTATATAAGCCTTTTCTAGTAATTAAAATATTTTTAAGTTTTTATTTTATAGTTTTTAACGTAATTTTAAAGTATTTTTAGCTAAGTTAGTAATTATTTACTATTTTACTAGTAATTTACTTATAATTTCTAAATACTATTAAAAGTATTTACTATTACTATTTTTACTAGATTTAAAGTAGTTTTAGCTACTTTTTAAAAAGCTATTATATTAATATATAGTAAAGCTAGTACAGTTACTACTTTATATTTAAAAGCTATAAATAGTATGTACTTATATACTTTAATAATCTTATAAAAATACTGGTTTTAGGTTTTCTAAATTAGTTTTAGTAAGCTTTTTATTTATACTTTTTTATTACTTTTTACTTTTTATATTTACACTTTATAAAGTATTATTAGTTAAACAATAACTATATATAAAAAATAAAAGTATTATATTAATAAACTTTATTTAAAAGCTAAGATTTTAATATTATTTTAAATACTACTTTATTTTTTTAACTACTTTCTAAATTTTTTTTTTGTAAAGTTTTAAGTTAACCTAAATTTTTAAAATATATATACTAGTATTTTAACAAGTGGCTCTATAACTAGTAATTTATATAATAAATAATAAGTTTATATAGTTATGTTACTAACACTTTATAAAGTATATTAACTAGTATTTCTTTAAAGTAAATATTACTTTATATTACTTTGCTTACGCTATATAATAATTATAAACTACTTTAAATTACTAGTAGTTTTCTTTTATGGTGTTACTTTAAATTAAAAATTCATATTATTAATAAAGCCAAACTTTAGTATATTACTATTAAAATACTAGAAATATTTTAGAAGTATATATATAAAGAAAGGAAATAAAATTAGTAATAAAAACAACTTTTATAAAATGTTAGTTTATGTTTAAATTCATGTGTTTTATACTTAGTAAATTTAATTTAAGTTTTTTAGTTTATTAAGAAGCTTTATATAAACTAAATAAACTAGTTTAAAATTTTTTTTTTTAAAAATATAAAAAAGCCTATTATGAAAAACATTATTAAAGGCGCTAATAAAATCTAAACTGAGTATTAAAATAACATATTTATAACACGCTTTTTATACTATTTAAATATAAAAAAAAAGGTCTACTACTAATAATATAAATTAGCCGTTTTTAATTTTATTTAGTTTTATAAAAATAAGTTATATTTCTTAACTACTATTATTATAATATTTGTAACGTATTTTTTTATTACTTTTATAAAAGTGTTTTCAAGTATAATTAGCTTATAACTTTTTGAAAAAAACTAGTTTTTTTCTTCTTTTTTATGTTGAACGATAGTAGTAAATTTCTTAAAAATTTTTAAAATTCTTTTATTAATAAAGTACTAGTAAAATGTTTATACTAAGTTTTATATAATTATAAAAGCTATAATTTTTAAGATTTTATTTAGTATATTATTTAGTTTAAAAACTTTATTATTAAAAAGCTTACTAAATAAGTTATAATTTTTTTAAAAAATTTTTTTTAAGAAAATATTAAGTACCTTTTACTCTACTAGTATGTTTTTAGTAATATTACTAAAGTCTATTATTTTAGGTTCTAGAAAGAACTTTACTACTAAAATTTTAGCTTTTTTTTTATTTTCTATTAAGAGTTCTTTTAGAAACGGCCTAAAATCTAATAAGTAAAAGTTTATTTTTATTATACTAGTACTTTTTTACTTAATTTTAAGAGTTTTTAAAAGCCTTTATTATATAATTTTAACTAGTTTACTATTATATTTTAAATAAAGTGTTTTTTGTTATTTTTATTAAATTTTTTTATTACCTTCTAAAGCTTATTTTTTTTTACCTTAAGTTACTAAAAGTTATGTAAGTACTTATAGTTTTAAGCTTATTTTTTTATTTATTATATACTTTTTAAAAGTAAGTTAGCTTTAGTAAGTTATTTATAATATACTTATTAGCTAAATTTTACTTATAAGTAGTAATTATTTAAGCTTTATTAAATACCTTTTTAAAATACTTTAATTAAATTTAGAGATTTTATTTACTCTAAGTTTTAAATATTTTAGAAAAGTCTTATTTTATTTAGTTTTTAAATGGTAAATTAATTATATTTTAATAATAAGTAAATAATAGTATTAATTTCTACATATATAAAAATATAGTTTTTTATAAATACTTATTTTTTTTTTATAGTAATTAACTTTATTAAAGACATTTTCTAATATAAATGTAAAGTTAATAATATTTTTATATTAGTTTTTTTATATAAGTTTTTTTATATAAGTTTTTTTTATAATATTATAAACGTAAGTCCTTTTACTTTTATTTTAGAAAGTAGAAAATTTACTTATACTTTACTAGTAATATATAGTTTTTTTAATACTAAATAGTATATATTAAAGTTATTTAGTAAAATAACTTTTTTTACTATATTATAAAAAGCTACTTTAATTTTAAATTAAGCTTACTTTTTAAAGCTTTTACTTAGACTATAAATATTAATAATAGTAACTTTTGTTATTTTTAGTTATAGCTAAAGTAAAACTATATATAGTTTATACTATATACACTTTTAGTATTTTATGCTAATTATTTAGCTAATTATAAAATAAACTTGTATTATTAAAAAAACCTTATATAAGAAAGTATAGCTTCTTAAATAATAAGTTAAATTAATAAATTTATTAAACGCTAGCTTTTATACTATAAAGATTTAATACTTTACTAGTATTATATTATTAAAAAAAAGCCGTATACTTTTTAGTTTACATTTTAATAGTTGTATTAAATAATTATATATTTATTTATTAAAAGTAAGTATAAATTCTTTTATATTAATAATAGAGTTTTTATTAAGTTTCGTTTAATCTACTTATAAGTTACTTATATAAAGCTTAAGTTTTATTTATAAAATATTTTTATTTACTACTTTAATAAATAAGAGTTTACTTAGCTTTTACTTAAAAAAGAGTAGTTTTTTAGTACTTTTTAAAAATATTACCTACTTTCTTTTTTTTTAAAAAATAAGTATGAATTTACATAATATTACTATATAGTATAATTTTTACGCTTTTTTTTAATATCTGTATATCTAGTATTTAATTAAAAAAAGCTATTTTTATAGCATATATATTTTTAAAGTAGTTTTAAAAAATTTTATATACTTTTTTTTCTATACTTTATAAGCTTTACTCTAGTTTACGTAAAAAAAATTTTTAAAATATTTAGTAGTGTTATGTAAGCCTATATAGTATATATATTTTAATAACTTACTATATATACTTTAAGTATAACTTTATTAATTATATTAAAAGTAAATTTTTATTATTAAACTATTATTAAATAGCTTTACTTTAAATAACTAAAATTTAATAATAATTTTACTTCTTATAATTTTATACTAAATAGCCTACGTTAAAACTTTAATTACTAGTATTTTTTAAGTTTTTTTTAGTTATTATTACTTATAGCTAGTACTTTTCTTTTATTTAACTTATATTTTAAACTTATGTATCTAGTATATTAAGTTAATAACTATTTTTAAAATAAGTTACTTTATAGCCTTATATATTAAGTATATAAATTTTAGATTATTTCCTTTTTTTTTATTTACTTAAGTTTAGAAAAAAACTTTTCGAACTATTAAGAAATTGTCTTTTTTTAGAATTTATATTTTAAATTATTTAAGCTTTTAAGAATATAGCTTTTTATAATTTAAAAAAAATATAAGTATATATATTTTTACTTTTAAAAGTACGTACTACGTATGCGCTTAATATTTTTTTTTTATAATTTTAAAAAGCTTTTTTAAGTTATAATTATAGAGATTTTTAAAGTAAATATATATAGTAGTTTTTTAAAGTATTATAATAGTATTTACTATATATACTACTTACGTAGTAATAGTAGCTTATGTTTTTAATAATAGTAAAATTATTTTTAAGCTTAAAATCTTTTTTATATTTATTTTTTTCTAAATTTTATTTATACTAATTTTAATATAGTTAAGTTAAGCTTTTATATTATTATAAGTAAATAGGCTTTTTTAGCGTGTTTAAAAATTATTAATATATTAAACTACTTTTTTAATAATAGTAAAAATTTATTATTATAATGTCTCTCTTTTTTTTTATAAAATTGTTTTTAATTTTTTAAAGTGTTTTTATTAAAGTCTACTAATTCTAGTTAAGTTAGTATATATTTTAGCTACTTTTTATATTGTGTATGTTATAACACCTATAAAAAGTTTATATACTACTACTATTTTTTATACTATAAAAGTATCAAAAATTAAGTTTTAAAATTAAATTATTTTATTAAATAGTTTTTAAATAAATATAGTAACTGTTATAATTTTTTTTATAAATTTTATAATATATTATTATAATTAATATTTATAAAACTAAAAACTAAAATAAAAGGAAAGGAAAAACTTTATATAATAAAAAATACTAAATTAATTAATTAATTATTAATAACTTAACTAAAGAAGAGAAAGAGGAAGAAAATAGTAGTAATAATAACAATAATAATAATAAAAATAACAATAAAAATAAGAGTAATAATAGAGATGGTAATAAGGACAAGAAAAAAAATAACTCTAGTAATAGTAAGAATAATAAAAATAATAATAATAACTAGGGCCGTAAGGGCTAGAGATATATAAAGTAATAAAAACTTTTTATATTTATTTATAGTAATATAGCTTTAAAGCGTGCTATATAGTATTATTTTTAATAATATTACTATTTAACTTTATCTATACATGAGTCTAACTAGAGTACTATATATACTAGTAATTTTTATAAGTCTCTTATATATCCTAAATATAGCCCCTATTATGCCTGAAAGCTGTTCTTAATAGACTATTTTATTAAGTCTAAAGGGGACTTAAAAGAAGTATTATATACTAATAAAAAAGAATAGCTAATTTAGGGCTTTTTTTAATATAAAAAAAATAAACTATACGCTATAAAATTTAGCTTAGATTATTATTATTACTAATTTTCTTTATTAGTTGACTTTATTAAGTAGGTCTAAAAACTAAAGCTTAGACCTAAATTCATAATAGAAAAAGACATGTTATTTATTAAGTTAAAAAAGAAATAGAATCTACTATAAAAGTAGATTAGAAAGTGTTTTCTAAGAAGAACTATTAGATTACTTTAGGTATACTATTTTATAAAATTAAAGAATAAAACTACAGTATAGAAGAGACGCTAATAAAGGTAGAATTTTAAAAATATTCTATTTTCAGAAAGCAGCAGCTCTTCTTTAGTTTAAAATTCTATTTTCTAGCTTTAAGTTCTATTTTATACGTTTCTTTTCTTTATTTAGTAATCCTTTAAAAATTATTCTACTAATACTTTTAACAGCAGAGGATATTTATAAACTTTTTTATTACTATTATATTTACGTAAGTACGTTAGTTGCTATTTAATTTAAACTATATTATAATCACTATCTTTCTTTTCATACTTTAAGATTTAGAAGCTAAATATCTATTAGAACCACAGAGGACTTAGAAACCATATATATTTTAGAAACTAGAGAAAGAAATTAAATTATAGTACTACTAGGTATTTTTTTTTCTTAAGCTTTATTTATTATACTACTATTAAAACTAAAATCACTAGTAATTTACTTATAAGTACTATTATTTTAAGTATTATTATTATTATTATCTATATGTTTATTAGAAAGTAAACTAGTTAAGAATATAAAAGAAAATTTACTATAAGAAGCTGCAAAGCTATAACTATCTATATTTATAAATAAGTAATTAGTATAATTACCTAAAAGTAATAGAATATTATTATAATTAATAAAACCTAAAATAACCTAATACCATGATTAAAAAGGACCTATTAATTAGAGATATCTCTAATAAGCTAAATTCTAGTTAGTATAAAGGATATTAATATAGATTAAAAATACTTAAGTACCCCTAAAACACTAGATAAATAGAGTAGTTAACTAGTTCTAATTCTAATATCTATAAAGGGTATTCAAGTCTAGTAACTAAGATCTATTATTTTTAAAAATAATAACTAAATATACGTTATTATCTGCTTAGTGGTATTAGCTATTATTTAGAAATATAATCTAGTTAGGTAAAACTTAAAGCTAAACTAAACTAAAAAAAAATAAGATAGATAAAATCAAAAAAAATTAAACTTTCCTCCACTTAGTATAAAATACTAGACTAAAAGAGGTAAAAGAGAGTATACATAGTTAAAAATAATAAAGTTATTCCTATTAACGTAAATTAAAATAGTTAGTAATAAAATAAATAAGTAAAAAATAGAGAAGATATTTATTTTATATGTTAATAGTATATAAACTAGACCTTATTACTAAAATAAAAGAGAGAAAGATCTTGGCTAGAAAATCTATTACTACTACTACTTATACCAGTAGTAGATATAGTAAGGTAGAAAGAAAAATATTTAAAAGAATATAAAAATAAAATAAGGCCCCTAAAAGCCTTAAAGTAAGAGAGAATAGCAAAAATAGATAAAAAAAGTATATAAGAATATTAATAGAAAAAGAGAAGACACTAAATATTAAAAAGAATATTTATATACTTAAAAGGTAGAATAGCTACTAAGTAAATCACCTCTTAATTACTTATTATACTATAAGAAGGTAGATAGTCACGGATTAGAAGTAGTAAAAAATAAATTTAT
This sequence comes from Zopfia rhizophila CBS 207.26, assembly GCA_010093925.1. Lineage (NCBI taxonomy): Eukaryota > Fungi > Ascomycota > Dothideomycetes > Zopfiaceae > Zopfia > Zopfia rhizophila. The sequence continues at coordinate 50,905 of ML994751.1, read as the reverse complement.
AATATTACCTTATAATTTCACTATAAGAAAATATAATAGCTAATATAATCTAAATACTGTTTAATTAGAGTTCTTATAGTATTACTTATTTTCATAGTAATTTAAGTTATTAGTATTAGATTATTTAGTTAAGCGTATATTTAGTTATTTTTTTTATTTTTTATACTTTTTACTTTAAGGTTAGCTTGTATAGCTTTAAATTTAGTTTAAAGTTCTTATTTTATATTATTTATAGCAGTTATCTTTAGTGCTGCTATGGCTTTTTTTTTCTCCTTCTATTTACTAAATTAAGCTAGTTTTATTTTTAGTAAAAGGTTCTTATCTTCTGCTTTAGTACTTACTATTTTTAATATCTTTATTTTCTTCTTAAAGAAGTAAATACAGCTCTTTAAGTCCTTTATTTCTAGTATTATTAAGCTTAAATTACTTCTGTTTTTTTATTATTATAATTATAGTAACCTGCTTTTATTTCTATTCTTCTATTACTTTTAATATTAATATAATTATGTTTTGTACCTCTAGAAGGGCTATTATTCTCTAATATTACTATCTTTCTTTTTTATATTCTTTATTATTATAATATGTGTTCTCTACTATTATTATTATCCTACTTAACTCTATAGTGCCTATTTTAGGCTTAATGTATATATTAATTAAAGCTTAATATAGTGAAAATAAAGAGTAGTTTTAGAGAAAATATAAGTATATAAAAGTCTAAATATATTAGCTATAGCTAAAGTCAGATAAGCAGCACTTTACTTACATATAAAAATAAAATAGAAATAAAGTAAGATAATATATTTAATTAGTTTCTAAATTAGACGCCAGGTGTAGTATAAATATGCTAGTATATATTATAAAAAAAACCATCTATAAAAAATACATTAATTCTTTTAATATATATATGCCTTATTTTTTTCTATTGAGGTTATACTTTAGCTATATTAGAAAAGTTATTAAAATAAAGCATTATACTACTTATTCTTCTTAGTAAGAGTTTATTAATATTAATACTAATATCTCTTATATTTCTCTTATATTCTCTATTCTATTATCTTTATTATTATATCTCTTATATGATATGACTACTTCTAGATTAGAGCATTAATAAATAGAAAAATAAGTATAATAAATACACTATATTATTTTCCGTAGTTATAGATTCTACTAGATATTAGAGAGAATAGTAGGCTATTAATATTAAGTATTATAAGCATAAAATACTTATTAGAGAAAATTAGTTACTATACTTAAAAAATAATATAGACGTTTAGCTTAGGTATTATAAAAGAGCATAAAAATTACTTATATTTTTTAATAGAAATATTTTAAAAGGCTTTTTTATTATTAAATATTTAGTTAACTTAATTTTAAATCTTATCTAGTATTCTTAATATGATTATATTATTCTATTAAATCTTCTAGAATTTTTATCTAAGTATTGGTGTCTGTGATTAGCTTAATTTCTTTTTTATTTCTAAATAACTAGTTAACTTTATAATAAACTATTTTATATTTTTTTATTTTTAAGCTTATAAGCGTGCAGAAGGAAGCGCCTAGCTAAAAAAATAATAAACTTAAAAAAAACACGTAAATATAGAAAGTAATAATAGTATATAAGTAAAGAAATTATAATTACGTAGTCATATAGTCACATATTATTAAAAATAATTACTATATAATAATTACTAAAGATAAGTCTTGTTATATAAATAATAAATTTAGTATAAGATAAGAATAAATACGCTATAAAGCTTATCCTATAGTTCTAATAACTATTATTAAATATTTAAAGGTAAACTACTATATAATCTGATTAATTTTAGTAATTTTATATTAGTTTTTTTTTACTTTCTATTATTTACTATCGTTATATAAAGTCTAGCTGTGGAATTATTACTGGAAAATATATATATTAAGACTAAAAGTATTATATTCTTTATATCTTAATTATATCTCTATTACCTAAGTGATTCTTCGTGGTCGATGTAAACTAGTAAAATTCTAATATAAGAGATATATAGTTTCTATTTATTTATATATAAGTGAATTTAAATAGCTTTATTAAGTAAACCAAAAGAGTAGAACTATTATAGTATTATAAAGTTAAGAGAACTATTTATATTCCTAGAAGATAAATTAGAAAGTATTTAGTTATTTATCTCTTACATATTATAAGTAAAGCTAAGTCTAAACTATAATATAAATATTATTCTTATATTATTATAGTAACTGCCTGTAGAGGATGTAGATAAATTACTAAGTAATTTAAAGCAGTATTTATACTATCTATTCTACAAAATATATAGACTAAAGATATAGGTTCTGTATAAGAAAGTGTATAACTATTCTATATATTAATATTACTATTACTATAAAAACTAGATTAACTTACTACTAGAGTAGATTAATAATTATTTAAGAGAGTATCTACTTTATATACTTACTTAATAGTAATAGTTTTTTTCTTAGTAAGTAGAAAATAAACTTATATAATTACCTTTAAGACTTTATTTTTTATTATTTCGTAAAATTAAACTGTCTCACCATGAGTGTGGGCATAGATGCTTATAATATTTTTAATACTACATAAAATAATAATCTTATAAGTATTATTATTTAATTTAATATATTTTATATATTTCAGGGGACATGCGCCCTTTTTGATTATATATTAGTTAAATATATTAGATAAAGTTAAAAAAGAATAGTCTTAAAAAATATTCTAATTAATCTTTATATTATTATTAGCTAAGCTAATATTTATGATAATATACTAGCATTATTAATAAACTAGGTAAATAAAAAATAAGAATTTTTACCTTAAAATATATATAAAGAATAATTTATTTAGATTCTACTTTTAGTTAGATAAGCTTATACTAATAGCTATATTATAGTTTTAGAATATTACTATAGAAATTAACATCTCTAATCCCTACCTTATTTTAAGTGATAGTAATAGGTAGAAGATTATTTTAAAGACTTATATTTATCTTTCCCTTATCTTACTAAACATTAATATTTATACTAGTGATGTAGGAAATACTGGAGAGATAAAAATACTAAATAAAAACACTTTTTCTAATATATATTAAGCAGTTTAAGTTAATATATTTACTTCTTTTTAAGAATCTTTTTATTAGTACTGTTTTTATTATAATTACTACCAGCTACTTAAGTATGCATAACTATAAAAATTTTATAATACTTATAAAAAGTTTAAGTAAAAGTCTAGCTATTAATATAAGTAATTTCTTAACTCTATTCTCTATATTAGAGACAGTTAATTATAATTTTACTAAATTATTAAGATAGCATTTAAATAATTCCTTTTCTTTTATATAATTGTATTTTAATAATAGCGTAAATATATCTAGAGCTTATAATTAAGACTTTAGAATGTCTTATAGCTATAATATTATTTATAACAGAAACTACCTAATAATTAGTAGTTTATTTAGTAATTATATAATATATAATTTAACTTTACTAATTAGTTATATACTTTTTATTAAGTAACTTTATTTGTTTTGTTTAAAAGCAAGCTGTATTTACAGATTAATAAAAATTCATTACTTAATTTTATCTTAAGCTTTAAGTTAATAGTAGGGAAAGATTACTTTAATTTTATAAAATAATTTAATATATTATTATTTAACGTGCACTAAGTCTCTTATACTTTATTATAATAATTTAAAAAAATTATTAATAATGTAATTTTAATACTATTATTTATCTTCTTATACTAAGCTAAATTTACTAGTTAACTACTACTTAATATAGTAAAAATAGTTTTTATATTATCTTTCTCTTATTAGGCACTTAATGCTTTTTTAGCTTAATTTATAGTTCTATTTATATTCTATTAGTAATACCTATTATAGTCTGCTGACTAAATTTATTAAAAAAAAATTTAGTATTATTATCTTTTTATTAGAATAAATAGCTTATTTAAATATATAAATATATCTTTAATTTTACAAGGGTTAGCTTATAGGTGAAGATTAAAAAATATATAAGCTTAATATAGCCTAGCTTAAGTTTCTATAAATTATATTTATATTACTATATATTACTATATAATATTAAAAGATGACTATTTATATAAGGCTTATTATAAGTATTTTAATCTATATAATAGTAGTATACCTGAAAGATAAATAATCCTTTATATATTTTAAAGTTATAAGGAGTTTTAATACTTTTTAAAAGTTTATATTAATATAAGCTTTATAAACTCTAGTATTTATAGAATTAGTAAGGTATTTTATTTGGTTTAGTTTATACTAATATTTCTAAGCTCAGGCCTTAGTGCTGATAGTTATAAAAATATATATATAAATAAAATATATATTATAATAGTATATAATATAGGCCTTAATTACCTGCCTTTTTATAAACTCTATTTTTAAATTAGAGATGTTTAGCTTTTTCGCTTTATAAAAGTATAAGACTTTAATTACCTTTATACTAGCTTTAAAGTATCTAAGTTATATATTAACACGCTGCGCTGAGTTTAATTTCTTAGAAACTAATTTTTTCCAATTATATAAAAACCATTTTTTAAAGAAGTATGTATTAAAAAAGTAGGTTTAAAATAATATAAGTATATATTCATATACAGATTTAGCTTCCTTATAAATTATTTAAAAATAGAAATTAGTAATAAGAGATATATTTAGCAGTAGTATAAAAACACTATAAGATTATTTAGTATTTAATTAAAAACTAATTATTTAAAGAGCTAGGAGAAGAATTTATATTTTATATATTATACTTATTCCATTACTTCCTACTATAAGTGTAAGGTTTAAAGACATAATATAATACTAAGATATCTAGTAGCTAATTAAAGAAAAATAGATGAAAAGTTTCTAGTCTAATATAAGCTAAAAAGCTTAAAGGTATTATACTTTTAATAAACTAAATTTATTTTATGCTCTTTTTAAGCTAGATTTGTTACTAATTAAGAGATATCTAGTATTAAATAGCAGCGCTTAATATAGTTCTTATTTTACTACTAATAAAATAGAAATTATATCTCTCCCCACCCGCACGTGCACAGCCCGAGCGGACGTGCTTTTCGGATTACCTTCCTTAACCTAGCACAGGCGCTAACGATCGAAGGAATGGCTCAAGACCTTCCCTTCTCTGTCAGGAACGCGCCGCATCACTCGCTATTCTTAACGCCAGCATCATGGTGGCCCAGAAAGGGTCCGCCCTGCCGGCGTATTTAAAGCTCTTTACTCGTACTCTGCAGACACACAGAGAAGGACCGCCTCTTCCCACGTCATTCAAGATCCGAATCTCCGGCAACCCTCCCTTCGTCAACCTTTGTGCACCAACGCGACATGCACCGACGATTACCAGTTGACGGTTCCTCCGAGGAGAGCGAATATGCGAAGTCCAATGTAGACAATGACGATAGGTCGGATACGGATTTGACGGATGTCGAAACATGTAGTGGTGAGGATAACGAGCAAGGCGAAGATCTAGAGGACCAAGTAGTCTGACCGGACGCAGTGTAAAGATGTCAAGCAACCTCATGAATTGAAAACTATGGATGGCTATCCTACTTAAATATGTGCTTTGTAGATGAGAATAGGGGGGATCGTCAGGAGAGGATCGTCAGGAGAAGATCGTCAGGAGACGATCTTCAGGAGAGGATCAACAGGAGGAGCTCAGTATGCAAGCAATGGTGCTACCTGAGAGGCCAGCACTCGGTTACAAGTAGGGCTCTTCGCTGATGAGGACCATCCGCCTGAGCACTATCTGTAACAGCTAGAAATATTCGACGAACAGGAGTACACGAAAGAGGCCTACAAGGGTAGCAGTACTCGTCTGCTAAATCGCATTGATTAGTCGAATTAGTAGGTCACTGTCTCCATACTCCCTCGTAAGCCACGCTAGGCTTGAAATATGCGACGCTAACACGGTATAGATGTTGGATGTTCCTTAGGAAAGACAACCTCCGTGCCTATACGACTGTGTCCGTCCGCACTCTGCACACCTTCTTTGACTGGCTACTTGATTAGTGCCGAGGGAAGAGAGGAAGGAAACGCCCGGGGACCAAGTTCGCTAGCTCCCTTGGGACGTACTGGAAGGTATACCGCCTGGTATATGAGAGAGCAACTAGTGAGAAGATAGATGGCAAAATGAACTGGAGCATACACAAGGTACTTACATCTGCCTCCACTTTGAGACTTTATATCTGAGCCAAGCTCTAGGTGCTGGGAAAACTCGCGAAGAAGCACGGTTTAAAGAAGACGGCGAGATGAGTCCTGTATATATGTGGAGGATCAGACGCAGGTGCTGCAAACCAACCTAACGACGACTGAAAAGAGATATCCCGAAGGACGCTGTAGGATACAAGCCTATATCTACCTACATCTTGGTGGGTTTACAGCGAATCGGTCGAAAGCTATCCTTGGACTCCGCTATCGGCATATCCTGGTCACGCTGCTCCGGGAGTCACGTGGAAGAAGAGATACGCCGGCGTAATAGAGCCATCCGTGCCGTCACTGAATATTGTGGGATCGAGGAGGGCAGAATGCACCCTCTTCGAGTCAAACGATCGAGCGCTCGCGTCACGCCGCCGGGCAAGAGTGGAGATGATTTCCAGCTAGACCCTGATGAAGAAGCGCTAGAAGCAGCCAAGGTGTCGGTGTACAAGGAGAAGAGACCAAGGATATGTTTCGTTTGCCTAGGCAACGAGAACCTGCCCATGAAACAGCGCATATACTCGTTTCATGCTTCGGGGGATCGCAACAAACGTTTCAAGAGAAAGCATCTAACTTATGTTAAGAAAGGAGAATCTATCCAATGCGACCTCTGCCAGGTCAACCTGGACAACAAGATGCTCTGGCAACGACATGCTTATGAGGTCCACGGCACTGTCTCACTGAGCGCTGCATGAATCTGCGCTGCTACACATTTAGAAACAACTAGTATCATAGTAGCTATTAGATTGGAATGGTGAGTAAAGTGGGTTCCGAGTTGAGAATATGTGACCGTCTCCAACAGGAGAGACCGTTAGCTTAAAGATCGCACTAGAGTAGACACTAGCATCAATGCATTCACTTGCGTTTCAACGCAGGAGAGCCACCACAGAAGACCTCGTCAAACAACGAGGTCTGCCTTTAGATGCCTGGGCGTATCTGACCGAACGTAGGGAAAAGATGTAGCAACCTCATGAATTGAAAACTATGGATGGCTATCCTACTTTAATAATGAGCTTGTAAATGTCGACAGGGGGATCGACAGGAGAGGATCGTCAGGAGAAGATCATCGGGAGAAGATCATCAGGGGAACTCAGCACACAAGCAATGGTGCTACCTGAGAGGCCAGCACTCGGTTACATACCCCCTCAGCCTGTATGAGCCATAGTATAGGCTGTAAACAAATAATGAGGCTCAAAAAAGCCACTAAGCCTAAACAAGCAATTTGGGTATGAAATTGAGAGCACCAAGGAGAGCAATTACAGACTATGAAATTTCCCTCCATCAAGCTCATTCGGCAAATTGAGCCATCATTTGACAATTTCTTTCAAATTTTCAAAGATCCTGCTTTGAATGTCCACCAGGCTGAGTTGGATATCTCATGTTCCTGCCGTGGTAGATGCTTTGTAAGCCCATCTGCTGGCATCTGATTTGTAGGCAGCCATTTTATGTCGATCCTGCCTTCTTGAACTTCTTGTCGTAACCACTGCTGGTGTATGTCCACATGACGAAGCTTAGTGTTAAGCCTTGGAGTGTCCTTTCGCATCAGCTGCACTGTTTGCCAGTTGTCACAAAACAGCGAGGGTTTGACCTCTGGGTCGAAATTGATGGATCTGAAGAACTGGTTCCACCACTGGAGTTCCACTGCGGCTGTTGACAGTGATAGCAATTCGGCTTCTGTAGTCGATCTCGTGACTGAGCGTTGTAGAGTTGCTTTCCAATTAATAGCTCCACCAAACAATTTGAATAAATAGCCTTGAGAGCTCTTCCCGGTTGCGATGTCGTCGCCAAAGGCTGCATCAGATGCACCGTAGAACTCAGGCTCAGGTTCGTCGTCCTCAATCCACATTGAACTGGAATGATCCATGGCTGACAGTTCAATTACAAAACTCAGTACATTGTAAACCCTCGCTCCGCAGCAATTACCGCACCGCAGCGCAACGATCTCTCATACTCTCAAAAAGCTCTTGAAGCTGAGCTTCTGTAACTAAATGCCAGTCTACTCGTACTGCCTCTCGTAGTTGATCATAAAAGAGCTGTACATCTCCATAGTGTTTCTCAATACAGTCCTTCATCCAGTTCCAAACAGTTTTAGTTAGATTGAAATCCAGTAAGTAGGTAGGCCAAAAATAGTCTATATACCTGTCTCTAGAAGCTTCTGCTGCGTAGAAGCTGCGGAGTGCCCTAGTGCTCCATCCTGCATGAGCTTAAGCCCTGGCCGTAGTCGTAGCCAGCTATGGATGAGAGGGACTATTCCCTTACAGCATGATTGCTTGTTGATTAAGCCTCAATCGTCCTCCCAGAATAAGCAGGGCCCCTTCTCTCCACCAGAGAAGCTACCCCAGAATATCCAGCCACGTCATCTTCTAATCTTATCTACTACACAAGTATTAACAAGCTCTTCCCCAGGACGCCTTGTAACCCACTACTTTCTATGCCTACTCTCTCTTACCCACGTCTCATTGGTCCATAAGGTTAAGGACCCTTGCTCCAGTGTCCAATTAAGGTGATCGTACACCCATTGCAAGCGCTTCCGTCGGTTCTCAAGGGAGAGGAGGGGCTTAGCCAGAGCTACACGGCGTGAGTAGCCTCGCTGCCGTAGGGCGTGTCGTGTGAGCGAGCAGGTGGGAAATTGAGGAGCATCTTGATCAATTGACAACTGAGTAGAGCTATCCTATATATAAATAACGAGTGGAATGTACTAGAAGGAGGATTTGTAATCTTTATAAGGATCGGCATGGGGATGAAACAATCGTGTTGCTCGGTTACACACACCCCCATCTGGAATGAATAATGGAAGATGTAAGACGGTACAATAACCTTAAAACGTGCAGATAACAGGCTCATCCTGGTTACGCGGCTGGTACGTCTCTTGGGATGGATTATGAAATCCATTATCTGAGTCCCGATTTAGCACCGACTGCAACGCGCTCGATAGTAAGTAACTAGTAACTGTAAGCGGTGAATTGTCTAGTAACTGACCCAGGAGACGTTACTTACTGACTGTAGGGCTCCAAAAGACGGCTGTTACGGCCAGTAACCGTAACTGCTTATTCATCTCGTTCACCGTTACTAGTAGGAGTAGTTACTGCAGTAACTGCTGCCCCTGAGTCTCCTCCAGGGTCTTCTCCTAACGTCTTCTGCCTGCGTATGTGGTCCCCAAGCTGGTTCAATTCACTGCTGACGGCCCGATTGAGTAGCCAATTACGCTGTAGCTAGAGGGCTTCGATCGTGGAGGGAGATGAGACGTTTCTATTGATAGAGATAGTCCTCCTGGCCCTGCTGAAGCACCTCTCACACTCACAGGAAATAGAGGGGGCCGATAAGTAGTCGAGAGTGATCCTGTACAAAGTAGGATAACGAGTCTTACCAACGCGCTGCCACCAATCAAGGGGATCGCCATATATAGGATCGTTTAGCAGAGCAATTAACAAGTTACCAACAACGTTGTTGAAGTACTTTTGCAGCTCGTTTGACGTTCTAGCGTGCTTATGGCCACGGTTACTAGTTTACAGGTATAGGTTAACAACCATAGTATCCTCAAACTATTCGTCGTGATAATTGCCACCTAGTGTTTTACGTCGTCGAATTTCATGTATTTTAACTGTAGTATCCTCCTCGGCATCTACGTAACGTTGAAATACGTCTTTAAGCAATCTCTTAGCTTTTCGATGCCAATTAGGATACTGCGCCCACTTATACTTAAACTACAGAAGTTAAAGGCGTGGGTAAAGAGCCGTCGCGACGCAGCAAGATGAAACCGGTAGCTTAAGAACGAGAAGCTTAAAATAAGTGGTAAGCTTTTATAGGCTAAACTTAGTAGTAGTTTTAATGTAGAACTAGTTATTTATATTAATAAGGACCTTTTTCATCCAGTAGAGCTTATACCAGAAGTACTATAAGTTAACGAGCGTTTGCTACAGGCTCCCGTAGCTAGAGGTGCTAATATTTCCCTTAAGTCTTAGAGTCATCTAATGGAAGGGCCCTAGGAAGTTAGCTAGCTATTTTATGTTATCTTACTCCTCATCTAATAAAGCGTCGGCCAAAGAATTATAGCCCTATTTAGCGTCAAGCTATTTAGCGTCGTCGGAGCTTCTCTACCAACAGGTCAACCTAGAAATAGCGTCTTTTAGCTTATAGTAGCGTAGAAGCATGTGATAAACAAAATACCACCTAATTCCGCCATCCTATACCAAATTAAGGGTACTGAATTGCCAGAGAGGGTTCTTTTCACTTAGCTTTTACTGTATACTCTTAAAAAGCTCACGGCGTTTATAAGAGCTAAAAATAGCGTTCACAAAGTTATGAAGCCTTCCGACAACGCCATACCAGTAGTATAGCTTAAATTAATTGTAAAAACTGCTTAGGCCAGTTCTTCTTTAAATTTACTTACACTCTTACCATATATTATTACCTTAATTACTAGATTAATTATATGCCCTACGCAACGTATATAGTGCTTAGTGGTAATTAATATATTAGGGTGCTTATTAAGCCTAGTAATAAGTTTGCCATTATTATCTATCGCATTATCACCTATAAAAACCGTGGAATTTTAACGCAATATTATATTCTTTAATAATTTCCAGTATGGCAATTACAGCATTAGCACCTATATGGTCCCTATATAAACTTTTAAAGCCAATAAGTAGGTCTCAAGGGCGTTATAAGGCATCTAGAAGGTGTTAGTTTAACAACTATTTATAAAAAAGTCGTGATTTTCGCTACCTTACTTAGGACTTAGCGTACCAATAAAGTGGCCCACATCCGCAAGAAAGGAAAAGTGGTTTAGAGAATTCCAAATATCTACACTTAACAATACCTTACTACTACTTAAATTTAGCAGCAATTAAATTTCTAGCTTGCGCACTTTCAAATAAGCCGCCATATACGTAGAAAGAGTGCCAATTAAGAATGGTAAAGCATTAAGAAGATCCAATTAATTTCAGGAAATAAGTCCTTAAAGTTCGGCCAAGACAGCGTGCTTAAAAGAGACGTCTTATACAATTACCTAATTAAGGTACGCTTGTAACAACAACTCTTCCTACCACAGCATATGGCCACCACTAGAAAAATAGCCTGGGGCCCTTATTAATGCCTCCCACAAGTTCCGCGAGCCAAAGGTGCCTGTAGGAAGCAACTAGCCACTTTCTACATTAACGGAGTAGCCTTTTAGCAGGTGGGTAATAATATGCGCTATAAAATTAACAGCTTTTGTAGCTAACTTCAAGCCCTACAGATGGCAGAGCTTACAAAGCCAAAGCTTCGTACGTTTTCCTACGCCATTAATATGCTGGAGAACAGCTCCATGCCATAATATTTTCGACGTAAAGGCCTTCGTCAACACCTAGCTAGATGCCGTACACGGTAACCAACTTGTTTAGCCCTTAGATAGTGGGTTCCGAGCCATATATTATCCCAATTAATCGGAAACTTAACGCCAACGTTCTGGCGGCGATTACGAGGATACAGCTTCGAAATCTCGTCCAGTGGAGTCGAATTATGGGACGGCGTTAAGGCCTAAGAGGACGACGGCGACGACGGCGGAGAGATGGCTTTTGACTTCTCAAGGTGACGAGAACCGGCAAAATGAAGCCCGGCCACAGACTGCGTACTTGGGCTAGCCCTGGCAGGTAGAGGACGTCGTGGAGTACGGCTCTAGCTTGCAAACAGGCCCTGAGAAGGCATATTAGTGATAAACGGCTTCAGCAATTGTTTCAAGAGATTGAGGGTCAAGAGGTGGAGTGAAGAATCTTCCACTATGTGGACTTTCGACGAAACAGGTGGCTTTCTAGTTGCACGGCAGGTCGACAGCGCGTACAAACGCGTACAAAACCTCAACACCAAGAAAATACGTGTATACGGCTGTTCCTGCAGTAACTACAGCCTCACAAAGCCGTAAGTAACTACCCTAAAGGCCCTTACTGACTTACTGCTTACATAAACGTTACTGACAGTAGAATTCTTATAGTACTACTTACTATCGAGCGCGTTGACCGACTACTTGTTTGGATTTAAATGCTGGCTTGAATCCGTGTGCTGGCTTGAGTTCGAGTATTGGTTTGAATTTGAATGCTGGTTTGAGTTCGAGTGCTGGATCTGGGTCGGGGTCTTCCGCTTCCCTTTTTCAATTGACTGATTGGTCTTGTCCTTTAGGGTAGGATCCTTACGAATCTTGTCATCAACAAGGCGCTGAATCAAAGGAGCTGGCGTCTAATCTAGTTGTCGAATTGAAGCATTAACGTAGGGGCAGTCACTAAACTAGTGCACCTCTTGGCAGATACATGTTGGCGTACGAGATTGGGTTGGAATTTGGCCTTGAAGTGTTGCAAAAGAGTGAAGAGTATCGAATTGTGGTGGTCGTAGTTGAACGTAGTTTTGGAAAGTTTCAATGAGATCCTTAAGCTTTGGGAGAGACTCCTTAGCTATCTCTTTTCTCAAAAGATTGTAAGACATTAATCCTACAAATTCTGGATAGAGACTTGATATGGCTACTATAAAGTTCTTTTAGGCCCTAATACCACTAACTTCAAGTAGTTTGAGATTCTTAGTAATAGCAACCGTGCTTCGCCAATCCTTAATCTATTTCTTTATGCTCTAATTCCTTTTGTAGGTTCTTAATAACTTGTATTTATCTTCGATTCCCCTTGATTAAGATTCGTGTGTTGGCACAAGTAGTTTTTATAAAACTATAAGCCTACTATACATGTTACTAAGTAGCACCTCGGCATTGTCTCTATAATAAGGCCTTCTGTCACTAAGTAGTGCTTTTGTAGCTAGTAGTACTTTCGCTATCTCTTACCTCTAGCCTTTATAGCGTCAGCAGATTGCGTACCCTCCTATATACACTCTTATATACAATCTATCTTAATTATATATATAGATCGAGTCTTCTACTCATTTAATTAATTATAGGTTGCTATATTAATTCCCTGTACTCAGTTACAGTACACCGTAGGTTGGTTACAAATAAGTTCAATATATATAGACAAAATTATAGTAGTAATATATATTAAGATATAGTTAATGGCTAACTTTTATTAAATGTATTTTATTTTTTATTTTTATACTTACAATAAACGGCATTTCAATGTACAATCTAACTATTATTAAGTTCTATAATTAATATAGTAGTAGGTTTAATTAATTGTAAATAAAAACTTTTAAGTTTAGTAAGTATAAACACATTTGTTTTAAATAAATTAATGTATTTCTAAATACCTATTTGTGTTATTATATTTTAGATACTAAATATTTAGGAAATCTAATTATAAGAACTTGTAAGTATAATATTTAACTATTAAACGTTTTAAATATACTAAATAAATATTTCTATAAAAAATAAGTTAATAAAAAAGCTCTAACTATAAAATAATTAAGTATATACTATAAAAAAGCTAATTTAGGCTTATAACTATAGGTAGATAAGTAGAAAATTAAAAAGCATTTTAATTAATTAATAACTAAGTAAAGCTATTCTATATATAAATAACAAGTAAAATATACCAAAAAAAATTTAAAACTTTTATTAAAATTAATATAAAAATAAAATAATTGTGTTACTTAATTACATTTTAAATTATATATAAACTAACTTTAAAATAAAAAATGGCCTTTAGTTAACTAAGTATAACTTAGTAATTTACGTATATAAAAGCTATAAAGAAATACCTTAATTTTATTAATTTAAGTAGTAGTAATAACTTTAAATTAATTAAAGTACTTTTTTAGTATAATATATTAACTAACTACTATATAATAAACTTAATTTTGTGTAAAATTAAAAAAAGTAAATATAAATATAATTAAATAGCTAGTAAAACATAAAGTTTATATTTTTAAGTACTTTATGTATAGTATAAAAAAATTTATATAATAGTAGTTTTATTATAAATATTGGTAATTTCATAAGTATGTAATTTACTAAAGAATAGTTATTTTAGTTTATACTTTTTTTAAATAGCTTTCTTGTTTTATACTCTATTTATGAGATAACTAATATACAACTTTTTATAATATATAATAGTTAAAAGCTAATAATTTAAACCTAAAGTCTTTTATTAATTTTCTATAATTAAGTCTGTTAACTTGGTGTTGAATTCTTAATATAAATTAATAACTACCTAGTATTATTAGTTTAGCTATATTATATACTAATAGTAAACTCTTTTACTTTTTATTTATTTTCTTTTCTACTTTTCTTTAGTTTTAGAGCGTTTTTCTAAAATTAGATTTTATTTACTTAAAATTAATTAAATTAAATTCTTAATAAAAGATGATAGTATAATAATAATATACTTAGCTTTAATCTTAATTTCTATTAATTTATATAGTAATAGCTTAATAATTTCTATAACAAGTTCTATTTATTATATTAACTATTATATAATAGAGTTTACTAGTTTAGGCTATTATTAGTTAAAAAGTAAGTATAAACCTTTTATCTTATTTTTAAAATTTTTGTTTAGCTAAAATACATAAATATATGGTGCTAACGCAAAAAATTATATAAAAAAATAAAATAGCAAAATATAAAGCTTTTACTAAAGTAATTACTTTTATAATTTTTTTTTTACTTTTATAGTTATAATGCTTTATTATTAAATTAGTTTCTTAATTTCTTACTTTAAAGCTTTTTACTTCTTTTCTTTTTTTAGTAATTAAGTTAATTACTTTTATTAAATTTGCTGTATATAAATTTGGCTCTACTACATTCATAAAAGTAATCTACTTAGTAGAAAAATAGAAAATATATAATACTTTAGCATGTAAACTAGTTTACTTAAAGACTTTAATTTTTTATAAACTATTATAATATTAAATTAAGATTACTTAATAGCCTATAAAGCTTATATTTTTTATTATTATATAAGGTTAGCAAGAATACTGTACTATTTATTTTTTATTTATAAATATATATTATAACTATTAGTAATTTTATTAGTATGTAATTTACTAAAGTATAGTTATTTTACTTTATACTTTTTTAAATAGTTTTTATATTCTATATTCTATTTACTAGATAACTAATATACAACTTTTTATAATAAGTTTAATTAATATATTTAATTTTAGTAGTATGATAAAAGTTTTTTATAACATACTAATATAATATAAAGTTTATGCTTTATACTATAGTACTTAAATTTTATAGTAATTAGTAAATTTTCTTATAATATTTTAATTATAAACTATAACTTATTAATATTATAACTATATAAGTTAAATCTATAAGCTTACTAGTAAATATTTTATTTTAATTACTTTCTAGTGTTATTTTATGTTATATAACTAGTTTACTTAATATATACTTTTTTAAAAATTGTTTTTAAAACTTGTAATACTTAATAACATTTTATAATTTTTTTATAATTATATATAAGTATATTATTAAAATTTAAAATTTAATTTTAAAATATTTAATTAAAGAAATGAAGAATTTATAGTACTATTTATTAAAATAAAAAATATAATATTACATTTAATATTTAAAATAAAATAATAAAACATGTTTTATTAAAATTATTATTTATGTTTTTATATTATGTTAATTTATATATTAAATAAAAAAAATTAGTAATTATATTTTAACTAATATAAATAGATTAAACTAGTATTTAAATTATAAAAACATTAACTAAAATAACTACATTTATTAAAATTAAAACCTTTTATTAATTAACTATATAATAAGTAAATTAAGTATTAATAAAATATTATTATTACCATTTATAATATTTTAAAAAAAAATTAAACTCTTTTTTAAACTTTTTTATATTACATATTTATATAATAGTTTTATACTAGTATATAAGTTTTAACTTTATATATTTTTATTTATAACTTATTACTAAATATTATACTTAGTAAGTAATTAAAATATTTTTAGTATTTAATTTATTATTTATAGTACTTGCATATTATTATATTAAGTTACTTTTTTATATTATAATTATATTTAAATTAAACATATTTATAGTTGTATTTATAACTTTAATAAAAAAAATTTATTATAATATAGAAGTTTTTTATTAAAATTTTATAAAATTAGTAAACTATATTTTAATATAAATAAACTACATTTAAATAAAATTTAGTTTCTTTTTTAAAATAATTTAGGTATAACTTTTACTTTTTATATTACTTAAGAATTTTAAGTAACTATTTTTAAAACTATATATAACTATTAAATTTAAAAATAACTTAAAATTTCTAATAAGTTAATATACTTATTAATTTTTATTAGTAAAATAATATTATTTATTTTACTAGCTAATAAATCTTTATTAACTAGTTTTTAATTAAAATATAATTGTTTACAAGAATTTTTATTATAAAGTTTATTATATATGTAATAACGGGCTTGGTCTTTATGTATTATAGTATAAATATAAATTAATAGAATAAGTTAGCTCTATTTTAGCTATACTAAGATAGAAAGAAAAGAGATATAAAAGAAGCTTGCTTTTAAATAGAGTAGTATATAGCCTAAGTATAAGCTAACTATACTCTAAGCTCTATACTAAATTATAGCTAGTATAACTAGTTATAATATTATATAACCTATAGTAAGCTAAATAAGTAGTATTGTTATATTACTCCCTTTTTAAAAGAAGCTTATTTTTAAGTTTCTAGGTTATAATCTCCTCTTTACTAGTTTTTATACTACTCTTATTTTTCTAGTTGCTTTATTATTCTTCTTTATTACTTCTAGGTCCTTCTTTACTTTATATGCTTTTAACTAAGTGTCTAGTTATACTAGTAGTCCTATTTTCTTTAAATAGATTTTATAATAGTCTCTTACCTTATAGAGGGTACTTTTAAAGCCTTAGGCGTTATATTAAACAGAATTTAAGTTATAAGCTAGCTAGAATACTTTATATTATAATTAGTTATAGAATAAATAGCTATTAAGGATTTCCTATACTAGCCACTTAAAATACCTATTAACCTTAATAGGCGGTTTCTTAAGTTTAATTTAGCTAAATAGTAGGCAAGTAAAAGTCTTCTATAAATAGTCTATATAAAAGACGTTAAGTATATACATATATAGTAGTAACTTAAGATAATAGAAATATTCTTTTATATATATAATAGAATAAAGTCTATATATCTACTAGTTAAGCTTCTAGCTAGATTAACTAGTAATAAAGTTTTTAAGTATAACGTATATCTTATCTTCTATAAAAAAGTCTAGCTTATAGTACTTCTTATTAGCCTATTAAGTTTATTACTTTTATATTTAAGCAATCTTTTATTAAGCTATTTTTATAGCTAGTTTTATTATATTATATTAAGCTTTAGCGTAGCTTTGCGCTTCCTTATGAGACATTTATTTATAAATTATAATAAATATCTTCATACATTTTTTCTAGTTCCAGTAATAGATTAACTAGTAGCTAAAATTAATTTAATAAGATAATAAGCTTATAGTCTTATATAATAGAATTACTTAAGTTTAGTTTATACAGGGCAACAAGTCTAACTAGTTATTTTAATAATAATTAACGAATAGATATAAACACTAGTTAATATAATAGTTTAAAACCTTAATATTTTTATTCGTTTAAAGATAATATAATATTAAGAGCTGTTACTTAATTTCTATTAGTTAATATAACTCGTCTATAAATACTAAGGTGAACTAAGAATTATAATTAAAAACTATTAACCTAAGCAGACTAAATACTTACTAGATATAATAATAATACTTATTAGCTACTTAAGTAGCTATAGTAGTTTTATAATAAAATAATAAGAAATAGTATTTACTTAGCTAGTTTATAATAATAAAAGCATAGTTATATCCTTTTTTATTTAAGGGGAAGAATTTAAAGTTTATAGAAATATCTTACTATACTTACTTAAAGACTAGTAGTGATTTAAATAAGTTTAAAGTCTTATTATAAGGTATATAGCTTTATTTCTAAGCTTTATATATAGTTATATAATAGTTTATATCTTTACTTATATAGCTCTAGTAGTAGTAGTTATAAAAAACTTATTTTTTTTTTTACTTAAGGAAGTAGTTACCTAAGTAGTATAAATAGCTTAAATAAAATAAGTTTTTAAAAAGTATATAGTAGAAACTATTAGCTTACTATAATATATAAAAAGGCTCTTGCTAAGTTTTTATGCTGAGTATTTACTAGAGAGAATATACTCTTAAAATAGCTATAAACTCTCATAACTATATTTCACCTTAATAATATAATTAATTAGTAAGTAAGAGTTATTTAAGAGTAGTAAAACTATAAAAGTATTAGTAATAACTATTTTAATTATATTAGTAGCTAGTATACCTTTTATTAATAACACAGCTAGGTTATTACTCGCGGTTTTAATAAAGCTAATATTAATTTATTCTGCTAAAAAAAAGACGCGTGTTTAGGCTATTTTATTTTTTATTTTTTTAGGTCTTTAGTTTTTCTTACTTATACAAGAGCGTATCAGCTATTATATTAATTATACTAAAATAATAAGTAAGTATTAAGTAATAATTTATTATACTTATTATCTAGCGTATTTAATAGGGAGTAAGCTCTTACTTTATAGAGAAGTACTTTAATATATAATAGTTAATTAAAGTATTAAATAACTCTATAGTCTATAAGCCTATAAGCTGTAAGTACTATTTTTAGGAGCTATAAATTATAGCTAATATCTTTTTATTATATATATTATAGTTTATCTAGGGCTTATTTATAGTCTTAGAGTAAAAAACTATACATTACTAAAATCTATTCTCCTAAAGCTATAATAGTACTTTTATAATAATTTTATTACTTACGTTTATTTCTATACACATTTAATAATAGAGTAAGTAGTAAACTAAGATATTATCTAATAACATTAAATCTTTAGCTTACTAGAAAACTATTAGTTTATATTTATTAAAAGTATATTATATACTCTTCTTAAGTAGCTTAGTAAGTAGTTAGATAATATATTTATAGTCTTTTAGAAAAGCTCTATAAAAGTTATAGAATTTTAAGAAGAATTATAAGCTTTTAACCAACATAGGTTCTAGCTATTTTTATATAATAGTAATTTTTTTCAGATCTTTTTAGATCCTCTCTATGCTAATAATAAGGCCTAGAAACTTTATTCTAGTAATAGTAAACTCGCTTTTTTTAATGTCTACTAAGAGGTTTATGTTCTAAAGATATTTTAGTACTTAAGTAATATACTTCTTATACTATAGCAGGTCTTTAAAGTAGATTAAAATATTATTAAAATAGATAGTATAAAAGTTATTAAGTAGATTATAAAGTATTTTATTAATATAGCGCTAGAATATAGCAGGGCTATTATAAAAACTAAATAATAGTATATAGTACTTATAGTTTCTATATTAAGTATAGAACGTAGTTAGGTCCTCTATATTTTTATTTAGATATATATAATAAAAGGCTTATTATATATTAAGCTTAGTAAATACTTTTATACGCACTAGCTAATTAAGAGTTTTCTAAATTAATAGAATTAAATAAGTATCTTTTTTTATAATAGTATTAAGCTTATAATAATTAACATAAAAGTGCTACTTTTTTTTACGCTTTTTAGTAAATAGTATTAAAAAAAGTATATAAAGCGTTACTGTAAATAATAACTTTTTATTAAAAATAGTTATTTAAATAAATCTTAATAAGCTATAGCTACTTAAAAGATATATTATATAATAGAGTTAATATTAGCGTGTTTTTAGTTATTAGTTTAATATTATAGTTAATACTTTTATATTGTAGGAGTAGTATATCTAAGTTCTTTTTTAAAAAATAAACTTAAATTATACTAGTATAACTAGAGTAAAATAGATTTTACTTAATAAGCTACTAAAGTTCCTTTTCTTTTATAAAGTTCTTATTTAATTAATAGGGCTTTTTTAGTAAAGTCTTTACTAAAAGGTCCCTAGAGTTTTAGAAAGAGAGCTTTAGGTCTAGTAAACTAAGCTTATTTCTATAATTCTAAATAAGCTTATCTATTTTATAAATACTAATATACTTTAGTATAGTTTTCTTTTACTATACGTATATTATAAAGGTAATAACTTTTATAGTATTAATCTTAAGACCTACCTTAAAGAGATCTTTACGTGAGATAGATTAAAAATAAAAAATTTACTTATTTAACTCTACCTATAGTTATAAATAAAACTACTTTTTTATTTTTTTAAGATTTTCTTATTATGCTATACACTAAAGTGAGTGCTGAAGTAGCTTATAGGTATACTATAAAATTACTATATTTATTAGCTTATTATATTAGTTAGTATTAGCTTAGTATAAGGAGTTAATTTTAGTTAATAAACCTTATATTAAAATAATAATATTATGTTTATAATTAATTAGCTAATTATTTAGCTATTTAAGTGCTTACATTTTATAGTTAATTAAAATATCTATATTTTTTAATAACTTACAGCTAATTATAAGGTTATAGCAGCTAATATTATAGAAAATAAAATAAGTTAATAGACAGTAGTTATCTAGTACTAGATTAGTTTAGAAATACTTATTTACTTATCTATTTAATCTATTATTATAGCTAGT
Source organism: Zopfia rhizophila CBS 207.26 (assembly GCA_010093925.1). Taxonomy (NCBI): domain Eukaryota; kingdom Fungi; phylum Ascomycota; class Dothideomycetes; family Zopfiaceae; genus Zopfia; species Zopfia rhizophila. The sequence goes on along the minus strand of ML994751.1, from coordinate 30,132 downwards.
TAAGGGGATAGATTTTATTTAATAAGTTTTTACATTAAGCCCTTTCTTAATAGCGTGTATATACTTTAAGTGTATTAGAATAAAACTACTAGCTCTAGTATTAAAAAAGCTACTTAACTTAATAGCTAGTTTACTAGTAGAGATATAGTAGAATAGAGTAAAAACTAGTCTACTAAATAATAGTTAATAAGAGTTAAACTAGTTAGTAGCTTTAGAAAATAATTTAAAAAAAAAACTTTCTTTAAAGTAAGTCTTTTCCTAATAGTATCTTTATAGTAAGCTAAAACTTCTTATTATTACTAGTATTCTAAGATATATAAAGCTTTTTATTAATGTTTATAAGCTTAATTACTTTAGCTATAGCTTAAGTAAATAGTGTGTAGTTTTTTATAAAGTAGCTAAGTTTCCTGCAATTATAGTAACTAGCTAGCTTAAGAATAAGTATTAGTAGAATAATAGTAGTTACTATATAAGTTAGGTATTTAGCTTTTAAATAAACCTATTAAATTAGTAATAGCTAAGTTTTTCTAGTTTTTTTATTAATCTACTTAGTAGCTTTTCTAGTACTAAGAGCTAGCTCTTTAGTAAAGTTTTAAGCTAGATTTATATACTTATTATACTAGTTATAGTACTACTATTAATAGATACCTATCTATATATATAAAGTGTTTAAAAGCTTTTTATAAAATTCTTTTACTTATTAGTTTATAAGTAGATTGTGTTCTTAAGCTAGGTAAAAAAAGTCACCTTAAAATATAATAAAGTTAGTAAAATCTTTAAAGTAGAACTTCTAGAAATTATAATAAGTATTAAGTTTCTTATATAAATTATTATACGCTCTTTTTAGGTAATTTATTCTATACTAGTAGTTAACTAGCTGCTTACTTTCTTTTACTATATATATAAGTATTAAGAAATACTAGTTAGCAGAACTCTCTGTATATATATATATATAAGAGATAATTTTTTTTAAGTAGCTTATTTACTAACTCTAGTAAACTAGTTTTAGTTAGCGTGTACCTTATCTTCTAGGATATTTCTTTATTAATTAAAAGTAATATTTTTACTGTTTTTAAGTATTAGTAGATTAGGAAATTATGCTAAGCAGCTATTATTTTAATAGCTATCTATAATAAGTATAGCTAGTAAAATAGCAGGTAAATAGAATAATACTTAAAAAGTTTAGTTACTAAAATCTTTTATATTAGAACTATTATTAGGTCCTATAGTAATATAGCTAGCCTAATTCTAAAAAATCTATAATAGAGCTATAAAGTATATTTTCTTTATTAATATTAATAATACTAGACTAGCTTTTACAAAGAGTAAAAAGTATATATTATATATAAGTTTTTTTATTTATACTCTTAGTGTTTTAATTTTATTCTCTTAATTAGCTATGCGTTTAAGTGTGTTATTTAATAGCTAATAAAGCTTAGTAAACTTATCTCTAGCTTTATTAAGTTTAGTTTCAGCTATATTAAGTGCTTTTCCTAGTATATTAATATAATTATAATATATAAGTACTTTAAAATAGCTATACTCCAGCTTACTAGTAATTATTACTTAATTAAGGGTTATTAGAGTAAAAAGTGTAACCTCTATTTTCTAAAGCTTATAGATATTAGTTTTCTAAATAGTACTTTTAATAGTAGCTATAAAAGATTTCTTATTATATTATACCTAGATATAGAGCTTTTTAATAATATAGTCTTTTTTAATTATATTATTAGCATAGTACATAGCGGCATATCTTAGTAACTTAAGAATAAATATATAGTTATTACTAGTAGTTATTATTTTAAAATTAATTCTTATCTCTAGCATAAAGAGCTTTTCTATGGTTTTAATCTATTTATTTTTATATATATATAAAGCTTTTAGTCTCTAATAAAGTAAAGTAATTAGCTAATTCTCTAGTAAAAAGAAGATAAACTAATAGTACTTATAAAAGCTAATTTCTTTAGTATAGAGAAAATAATAAAAAAAGAGTTTACTAAAGCTTTTATAGCTTTCTTTTAATCTAATAGATATATTATCTATTACTATAAGTCTTTTAGTTACTTATTAAGTTACTTTTAAAGCCTATTATATAGAGCTTATATAGGCTATTACTTAGAGTTTTAATTACTTACTACTATAAAGCTTTCTAGTAGAGATTATATAGTTAACAAACTAACGACTTAACATAGTCATGTAATTAATTCTTTAAGTGTAGTTATTAATAAATTAAATGCTTAAATTAATTACATAGTTTAATCTTAATATTATATCACTATTATTTAACTAAGTTAAAGAAATCTTAGTATAATATAATAACGGGCTTAGTCTTCACGTGTTATAGTATAAATATAGGTTAATAAAATAAGTTAGCTTTATTTTAGCTATACTAAGATAAAAAGAAAAGAGATATAAAGGGAGCTTATCTCTAAATAAAATAGTATATAATCTAAACACAAATTAACTATACTCTAAACTCTATACTAAATTATAATTAATATAGTTAATTATAATATTATATAATCTATAGCAAGCTGAACGAGCAGTACTGTCATAATATACTTAAAAGTAATAGTAATTAAATTTACTAAATATATTTAACTTTTACTTATATACTTAAAGTTATTATAATACTTAATAATAATTTTAATTTTTTTATAAATAAGGACATATATATTTAATAAAATAATTTATTAATTTTTTTAGAAATTTATATAAAAACTTAAATTAAAAAATTACTATACAAAATAAACTTAACTTAATATACTAAAAGTAAAAAAGTATTATTATTTATTTTATTAAATTATATAAACTAGCTATTAACATAAATTAAATAAAATTAGTTTAATTACTTAGTTAAAAAAATTACAAAATAATAACATTTAATAAATTAGAATAAGTTATAAAATTTTAATACTTTTAATAATTTTAATAATTTAATAATATTTTATGATAATAATTTTTATTACTTTTTAATATTATATTATTATAAACTGTAACTAAGATTATAAAAATATTTAATAATATAAAAATTAATACTAAAATTTTAATTTTTTTTACTTAAATAAAAAACTTTATTAAATAAAGCTTTATTATATATAATGTATTTTATAGGGGACCGGCCCACCTAGGTGACTAATCTATTTTAATACTAAAATTCTTTTTACTAACTTTAATACTATAATATATTAACCTAATAATGCTACAGAATTTTAAATTATGTTAAATCTATTTATAGCTACTTAAACAAAACAGAAAGATTCTTTATTAAATATATAATAGCTTATATTATTCTATTAAGTCTCTTAAATAACTTTACACTACTCTCTTACTGGGACACTTATAAAGCGTGATATTAGGTTTAAATTAATGTAGCTTACTTTTTATAAAAAGAACGCACTTATTAAACGTATACTTAATCTTAATATATAAGAATTTCCGGTTATAAAGTTTTAGATATGTGTAACAGCTAATAATCTACTAAATACATAAAATAAAAAAGATATTAGTAAGAACTAAATAAACTTATTTATAAAGTATAGAGATAAAATAGAAATAGTTCTTATATATGTATATAATTAATAGTAAGTTTTAAATAAAAATCTAGTACCTATCAACACGTAGTTTAAGCTAGTTTAAAAGATAAAAAAAAAGTATAGAATCTAGAATAAAGATACCTATAACTTTAATAAGACTGGCTTTATAATAGGGGTAATAATAGCTAAAATAATTATAACTAATATTAATAAACATTAAAAAAAGCGTAAGCTTATTTAACTAGGTAATTATATATAGATTATAATTATAAAGATAATTAACATAATAAAGTAGGTACTTTTACTATTTATTATTTTTATAAGTAAATGCTATATTAATACTTAGTTTAGAGAATAAAGCCTGTCTTATAGCTAGAAAATCAGTCTTAGCAAAAATAGCTAGATAAATAATAAACTTAGAGTTATATAATTAAAGTACTTTAATAAGTATATAAAAAAGTATACTATAGGAGTATACTAATTACTAATTATTAACAGCTATAAAAGCCACAACTCACTAGAGTTTTAAGAGATTTATAAAGAATAGAAAATTATTACTCTTTATATATCTTTATACTTATTATATCTGGTATAGCCACTTAATATAGACTATTTTATACTCTTAAAGAAGGTATATAATACACAGATTAGTAAGCTCTTATACTAATATATTTAATATATTACTAAAGAATAATTCTTTTTAGTTTTTATAGCAGCTTATAAAAAGGCCTTTTTAAAAAGTAATATTTTAGAAAGCTTTTAAAACACTAGCTTAGTTCTATTTAATCTAGATACTATTTTATTTTAGATTAACATACGTCTTTATATGTCTATACTAGAGCTATTATAAGAGACTTTATAAGAATTATAAATACCATATAATGCGCACGAAATTAGCTCTTAATTTATATTAATTTATAAGTAGATTTAACGGCACCAAGATTCCTCACTTACTCCTATAATTTAATTAATTAATTAACTGTAAAAGGGTGCTGAGAAGATGGTGTATAAAATAATACTAATACATAATAAGCTTATAGCTCTTTATATAATAAATAAAAAGTTAACAAAGCATAAAAGTCGTAAAAAAAAGTATATATAAGCTAAAGAGATAATTACTATAAGCAAGGCAGAAAGTATAATAGCTTCTATTAATAATAATAGTATAGAAAAAGCTAGGGAGTTTTCTATATAAAATGTTATAAAAAATAGTCTACTAATAAAAAGATGTTACAGCCTCTGTAGTAAGCTAAAGCATAATAAAAAAACTTATAAGAAGTATATATTAGAGTTAGAGTAATTTTATTAAATTTAGAATTAAGTAAATTTATCATAACATTATTAAGTATTTTGCTGTTGAAATTTGACTTTAGTGTTAAAGTAGGCTAGTTATTTAAATAAGCTAGTCACCCAAGCAAGCCAGTCCCTTATAAAATACGTTATAATAAATTTAACAATTTTTTTTAAAAATTATATTAGATTTTTACTAATACTTTAATTTATTAACTTGTTTTAAATTAAAATATTTTAATAAATAAAAATATTTTAAACTTTTAAAGTTAATTTACAAAAACTTTTATGTTAAAGCTAAATAATTTTTAAATAATTTTTAATACTATAATTCTATTAATATATAAACTATGTACTTAATAACTAACTTTTAAAACTATTAAATAAATATTTTATATACTATGTAGTAAAGTGCTTTACTTTATTTTATTATTATTTTAATCAATACTAAAGTAACTATAATAAGTTATATTAGTAAACTTTTATTTAGTATATAATAACTTTTTTTTTACTTTTTTTTTAAATCCTTTATATTTTACTAGTTTTAATAATAAATACTTTAAAAAAGTTATATTTTATTCAGTATTAATATAACTTTTTATTACTTTAATTATATTTAAAAAATTATAAACTAATTTTTAACTAACTTTAAATAATAAAGTATATAATTAATATTATTTATAATATATAAAAATTACTATTTAAATTTTTTTATTACTAAATATGTAACTTGTACTTTTTTAACTTTAAAATTTTTTATATAAACTTATTACTTAAAAAAAAATTATAAAAAATTTATTAAAAAGCTTTTACTTTAATAGTTTTTTGTATAGTACTTTTAAACTTATTTTCTAAAATTATTACTAACTAGTTAATTTCATTATAACTACTAGTTATTTTAAATAAATTGCTAATTATTAAAATTAAATATTTATTTAAAAACATACTTAGTAAACTATTTATTATAAATGTTTTTATTTAAAATTTAAATTTATACTTAAACACGTATTTAAATTTAATACTAAACAAAAAAAATTATAAAAAGTTTTTAATAAAAACTTTATTAAAAAACTTTTATAAATACTTTAAATTAAGTATAAATATTTATTTAATTAAAGTAGTTATTTTTATATAAATAGCTTAAAAGTATAAATACTAAATTGTTACTATTTTAATAACTAATATTAATAAAATTTTAGCTTTAAAAACTTATATTAATTTAGTTATTAAAATTTTAAAAAGATACTATACTTTTCTTAAATATTATTACATAAAAAATATAATAAACTATTTAAATGTTATTTACATAACTATAAAAATTATTTATTAAAAAAAAGTAACTTAAATTTAAATTGTTTTATAATATATTTTAAAAGTACTTTAATAACTATTTTACTAAAAAATTTTTTAAAGTAAGTTTGTTTTTTATAGTTCTATTAGTAATTTTTATTAAAATTACTAAGTTTTAAATACTATTATTATTAAAACTATTTTTATATAAAAAAAAAATTTATAAACTAATTTTTAAATTTAATATAGATTATTTAAATATTTTATTTTATTATTTAAATTAGCTAAGTATATTTTAATAATATATAAATAATATTTTTTAGTAATTTTTTAACATATTTTATATAACATATTTTAATAATATTTTAGTATATAGTTATTTTTTATACAAATATTAATAATATGTAAAATAAATTTTAAAAACTTTTATTATTATAACGGTACTGCTTGTTCGGCTTGCTATAAATTACATAATATTATAATTAGCTATACTAGCTATAACTTAGTATAGAGCTTAGAGTATAGCTAGCTTGTGCTTAAACTATATACTATTCTATTTAAAAATAAGCTCTCCTTATATCTCTTTTCTTCCTATCTTAATATAGCTAAAATAAAGCTAACTTATTTTATTAACTTATATCTATACTATAATGCATAAAGACCAAGCCCGTCATCACAATTATAGTAGTATTATAAATAAAAAGTTAAGTACTTAAAAAAAGTATTAATTAATTATTAAGTATAGTACTAAGTAATAATTTAAAATATTACATAAAAATAGTAATAAGTTATAAGCTAAAATGTTTAAAATAAAAACTTATAAACTAGTATACACCTAATATATAAATATATAATATAAAAAAAAAAGTTTTATAAAAGTTTTATAAAATATTATAATTAATTACCATAATAACTTTAAAAAAAGCTAGATTTTAACTTAATATTAAAAAATATAAATTTTATTAAAACAATTTTTTTATTTAAAGTATATAATTTTAATAAATTTTTTTTTATAAATTTAAATAATGTAACAAACGTCTTTAATTAATTTTCTTTTAGAAATATAAATAATATAAAAGAAATTTTAGAATTTACTAATTTTTACTAATAATTTATTAATAAAAACAATTACTTAATTTAAGTTCAGTAATATTTATTCAAAAGTATTTAAATTTTTAAAATAAGTATATGTAAATATTTTAATTTTCTAACATTTTAATTTAAAAGTACTAATTATTATAAAAACTAATTTCTTAAACTATATAACTACTAAAGCTTTTTTTAAAAAAATAAATAAAGTAAATTAAAGCCTATTACTTACTTTTTAAAAAAGTTAAGTTTTATTAAAAATAATTACAAAATTTATAATAAAAAGTTATTAGCTATTATTTACTATTTTAAATAATAAAAATATAAACTAAAAAATACAAATTTTTTAATTTAAGTGTTAAGTAACTATAAGAATTTATATTATATTACTATTATAGTATAGCTAAATAACTAATAAGTTTATTAAACTAATTATTTATTTAATTTAACTTTATAATTACATATTAATTTAGTAGGTAAAGTAAATATATAAATACTTTTACTTATAATATATAAAATATTTTAACTTAAAAAAGGTTGTAATATTTAATAATAAATACTTTTATATTTTAAAATATTTAATAAAATATTTAAATTAAATTAAATTAAAATAAATACGTTTATTTAATAAATTATTAATAATAACTATTTAAATAATACATTTATTTAGAAAATTGTATTACTAATATAAAATAAATTTTAAAAATTTTAAAAATTTTAATTTTTTTTTTAAGTATAAAAACTAAAAATGTTAGTTATATTATTAAAAGTAACTAGTAATACTAAATAATAATAAATTTAAAATTAAGACTTTTAAAATTATATATAATTTAAAAATTTATGACTACTTTAGTTGTAAAAAAAGTTTTAAAATTTTATAGTATAAATACTATTAACTTTAAATATTTAAAGTAATATGTTAATATGTTTTTTACTACTATACTTATTAAAAATTTAAAGTTTTTTTAAAAAAAATTATAGCTTGTTAATGTTTCCAATTATTTTTAAAAAAAAGTAAATTTTTTTGTAAAATTTATTACTAACTTTTTATAATTTAAAAACTATATTAATATTATAGTTATAATAAACTACTTTATAAAATATTAGTATTTAATTTTTTATAGTAATATAATTATTATAAATATAATCTATATTTTTTAATAATATATATAAAAGATTATAACTATTTAAAAACAATTATATTAAATTAAAAAATATATTTTGTTTTTACTTTTTATAATAAACCTTATAAATTGCTATAAATTAAATATCAACTAGTTTTTATATACTACTTAAAATCTAATAACTAAATAAAAAATGTAATAATATAATAAAATAAGTTCTATATACATAGATAAACTACTAGTAAAATAACTAAATAAATAAGGTTTTTTAAGTATAGTTTAAAGTTAATAATATAATATTTAAATTTATAAAAGTTTTACTATTTTTAGCTATTATAAATTAACTGTTTTAAATAAGTTTTAAACTTTTAATAAAAACTTAAAAATAGCTTTACTAAGTATTATAAAGTGTAAAAGTTAGTTATATAATAAAGAAAATAGTTAATATTTTATAATTAGTTTAAAAAAAGTATAACGTTTTTTATAAGTAAGTGGGCCATATATGCGAGTGGGCCACCTTTACTAATAATTACCTTTTCTTTAATAACTTTATAAAAACTTAATATTAATTAACAAATTTTTAAAATTAGCTTTTTAAATATTGAATGCAGCTAGTATTAAATTTGCATTCTAGTAATCTTACGTAATTATAAGTTATTAAGCTTTAAATTAGCTTTTTAAAAATTTAATTTTTAGCTATTAATATTTAATAATTATTAAATAAGAAACTATAGAAGTTGAATTTAAACTATATTATGCTTTTATAGTAATAGAATAAGTAGATTTTTAAGAACTCTAGGTAAGAAAAAATTATAGCTCCTACTTTTTAATATCTTAAAAACTACTAATACTATAGCTTTAAAATTTTAATATATTATAAATCTAGGCTTTAGTATTTTATATTTAAGTTTTTATAATTTATTATTAAGTAATTTATAAATATAAACAGCTAAAAACTAATTTAAAGGAAAGTAAATTCTAAGCTTAATAACTTATAATTACGTAGGACTACTAGAATGCAAATTTAATACTAGCTGCATTTAATATGTAAAAAGCTAATTTTAAAAATTTGTTAATAAATATTAGGTTTTCGTAAAGTTATTAAAGAAAAGGTAATTATTGGCAAAAGTAGCCCACTCACATATATAGCCCACTCGCTTATAAAAAACGTTATATATTAAAAAAATCATTTATACTTAACTACTAAATAAAAAATATAGTTTAATTTACTATATATAATATTAACATTAAATAATTATTTAAAATTTAAAATTTAAAGACTTTAAAAACATTTTTAAGTAGTTTTTTTATGTATATACTACTTTAAACCTTTTAAATTTTTAAGTTAATAAAGCTTACTACTAAAATTTCTTAACATTAATAATAATACTAAATACTATATTAAATAAATTTAGAAAGTAAATATAAATTATAACTAAAAACTATATAAAAATTTAGTTAAATAAACTAGTTATAAAAACTTAATATAAAAACTAGTAAATAACTTTTAAATATAACTATTAAAAAAAATTTACTTTTAAAACTTAAATTAACTTAATTTTAAAAACTAAACATAACTACTTTTTATAAAAACTTAAATTTAAAAAAGTACTATTATATTAGCTATTTCTAATTTCCTAAAAGAAAGTTTATAAAAACTTTTTTTATAAAATTTTATTTATATTATGTGCTTATATATTAGTTTTATACTAATATATAAATTTTTACTTTAAAATATTTTTACTTATAACTTATTTTATTTTTTGGTAATATTTTAAATTATTACTTAGTACTATATATAATAACTAATGAATACTTTTTTTATGTTTTTAACTTTTTATATATAATACTTTTATAATAAATTTATAAAAAAATTAAAAAAGTTAATAAAAGTTTTTATTTTGTTTTAAATAATTTAGTAATATATTAAATTAAAATTAAAATAAAAGAAATGAGGTTATTTAATAAATTGTTAATAAAAAACACTTAAATAATTAATTTAATTAAAATTTTTATTACTAAATTAATAAAAAACTTAATACTTTAAAAAGGTTTTATAAATAAATATAAATATTAAAAAGTTAATTTTATTATTAGAACTAACTAATAATACTAAAAAAAAAAAAAACTTAAAGTTGCTTGTTTTTAAATTATAAAATTTTTTTTAATAACTATTACTATTAAATATTTAAATAATATGTTAATATGATTTTTATATTTATTTATAAAAAGATTTTAAAGCTTTTTATTTAAAGTATTATAGTTTTTAAAACTTTTACTTATTTTCTTAAAAGAAAGTTGTAAATATTATTATTAAATTTTTAAAATTTAAAAGCTATATTAATATTTAATTTTTTATAATAAAATAATTATTATAAATAAATTCTAGTTTTGTAAAAATAACTATATTTAATTAAAAAATATAATTTATTTTTACTTTTTATAATAAATTTTATAAATAATTAGTAATTAAATTTTAACTATTTTTTACATGTTACTTAAAAACTAATAATATAATAATAAAAAACTTATATATATTATTCTAAATTATAAACTTACTAATATAACTTATACTAGCAACTTTTTATTTTAACTAACTATATAGTATTAAAAAGTTTTTTTATATTTAAATTAAATAATTTATTAAACTTAGCAAAAGTAAAAAAGTAATATAATAAATTAAGTTTAATAAAATAGTATTAAACTATTTTACCTTAAAGTTAAATCTTAATTTTAAAGTAACTATATAGAATTAAAAGTAACTATAGGCTATTTATTATTTTATACTTATAAAAGATTTTTTATGTATAAATTATGTACTAATTAAAAGTATATTAAATACTATTTAAAAAAAATAAGTTTAGTTTTAAACTTATTTTTATTATAAGTACTTATTTATTTTATAATTTATTATAATAAAATATTTAACTTTACTACTTTTATTTATTTAAATGTTGTTTTCTATAGAACTTAAACTTATTATAAAGCACTTTTATTTATAGATTTTGTTTTCTTTAATTTACTTTTATTTTTTATTTTTATATATTTTTTTATATTAAGATTTTTATAATAACACTTTTTAGTTATAGTTTGTAACATATATATATAAACTACTACTAATAAAATAATTAAGTAAACTAACTTTTTTAAATATAATTTAAAGTTAATAAGACTATGTTTAAATTTATAAAAACTTTTTTAATTTTTAGGTAAAATAAGCTAATAATTTTAAATAGGTTTTAAACTTTTAATAAAAATTTAAAAATAGTTTTATTAAATGTTATAAACTTTAGAAGTTAATTATATAGTAAAAAAAAAATTGTTATTATTTAATAACTAATTTAATAAAAAAAATTGGAACTTAAACATTTTAAAAAAAAATAAACTAAAAATAATTATTTATACATAATTATTAAATAAACTTATAATTTAGCTTAATATACAAAATATTTAGATAAAATAATTATTTAAAAATCTAAACTTAAAAACTTAAAAAATAATACTATATTTTTTAAATAAATTTTTTATATACATATTAATTTTTACGACTTAAATTTTTAAAAATATATTTGTTTTTTATATATTATTACTTTGAATTATTATACGTTAATTTATTATACTTTAATTTAAATATTTTTTTAGTTAATAAAACTTACTACTTAAATTTATTAAAGTTAATAGTAAATTTAAATACTATATTAAATAAATTAAAAATTTATATTTAAACTATAAATAAAAACACTATAAATATTTAGTTAAAGAAACTAATTATATTACTTAATATAAAAACTTATAAGTAACTTTTAATATATTATTATTATAAAAATACTTTATTTTTAGAACTTAAATTAACTTAACTTTAAAAACTAAATACAAAAACATTTTATAAAAATGTAAATTTAATAAAAACACTGTTATAATAACTTTTTATAATATACAAAATAATTTCTTTTATGAACTAAACTAATATATTATGTAATAATATATTAGTTTTATATTAATATATATATTTTTACTTAAATATTTTTACTTATTACTTGTTTTATTTTTTTATGATATATTTTAAATTATTACTTAGTACTATACTTAGTAATTAATTAATCTTTTTTTAAGTATTTAACTTTTACTTATAATACTACTACAATATTTATAAAATATTTTAAAAAAGTTTAAAATATGGTTTTTTTTAAGTATTTGTAAATAAATTATTATACTATAAACACTAATATTATGAAGTTTTAAATACTATTATTTTTATATTTTTAATTCTAATATTATTAATAATATTATTTTAAAAATTTTAAAACTATGATTATTAAGCTTTAAATACTATTATTATTAAAATTATTATTTAATTTTACTAATTTCAAAATTTTTATTATTAAAATAGCTAAATATTATATACTATAGTAAATATTATATATTTTAATAAATATTATATATATTAAAAACATATATTATAAAATAATTATTTGTATTTTATATAAGTTTAATATAATATTTTTTAACTTATATTTATATATAATTACTTATAAATTTAAAGCTAACTTAAATAATTATTTGTTAGTAAAAAAAGTTATTTTCATTATTAACTATTTTTATATTATAAAAAAATAACTAATTAATTTTTAAAATAATTAATATACTAAATACATTTTAATATTATATAAATAATTTTTTTAAATATAGTTTTCTATATTTTATATAGTTTATTTATTTATTTATTATTTTTATGTTAATTTAGACAGTAGTATGCCATGCAGACCTTCTATAAACTTAATTACATAAAAGAAAATCTATTATAGGGCATATAGCCTCTGCTTTTAAGAAAAACAATCTCTATTTCTTTTATTTATTATATACAGCCTATTCTCTTACTATTTATAGTATTTTTTATGGAGTGAAAGGAGCCTGTAACTCTAATTATAGCACTTTACCTACTTATTACAGGCACTTTCCTAATTTTTTATTTTATTTTATAGAGTAGTTTTATAGCTAAGCAGAACTATAGTAGGATATCTATTTTTATAAGCTAATATAAGAGCTTAACTATACTCTCTGCTAACTCTATAAAATACTAGAAATTAATTTTACTAGTTTCTATATCTTATAAAGCTATTCTTGTATTTATAAACTGAAAGTAATATAAGATAATATATTTTATTATCTCTTATCCACGGCCGTAGACGTATATAGTGGTAGGAAAATTCTTTAGCTAGACTTTTATAAAGAATACTGTAAGTTTAATTTATTTTATATAAACCTAAATAATAATTAAGCTTTCTACTTTATAGAGGTCTATATAGATTTTAAGAACTTTCTTTTCTAAAGCCTATTAACATACTAGGCTTTAGTTATATTTTTAAGTAATCTACTCTTACTACTATTTACGTATTATAGTAGTTTATAGTTTAATTAATATATTTTCTATATCTATTTCTATTTATTCCTAGTCTTTAATAAATTTATGCATGTTTGTAAACTATTTTAAAGCCTAATCTATATACTTTTCCTCTATTATACATAGGTAAATAAGGCTTTACTACTTTTAAATTCTATTTTAGATCTTTATATAGGCCCGCGTGATTTTCTGTTTTATATTTAAAGCCTTTATACAGCATCTATAGCTAGTAATCTTTATATTAAAAATAATCTATAGTAGAGAGGTAAAGGTTTTTATTTTAAGTACTACTATTAATATAACTTAATATACTCTAGTAATTATCTATAAGTATTTTATCTAGAATTTATAAAGTTAGTTTAAATAGCTACTAATCTTTTTAGACTTATTTTAACTAAACTAGTATTAGATTATAGTGTTAAAAATAAGTACTAGAAGTATTACAGCACTATAAATCTATCTTACTTATAAAAAAGTAGCTTCTTATATTAATGTGGTAAAATAATAAAAAGCTTACTACTATTTTTCTATCTTTTAAGAAATTTTTTAGACATATATATCTTAGCAGAGGGCTGAGTTAAGCTAGATACTAAGAATCTAAATCTTTTTTATAAGCTTTTTTTTAGTGCTGTTAATGTTTACAAAGGCTATTATATTAAAGCATCTTAGGTTTTATAATAGATATATAAGTTTATACTTTTTTAATATAAAAACTACTCTGTAGTAGACTACTTAGCTAATGTAATAATTATAAATATATTTAAGAATACAGCAGTTAACTTCCGTTAAGAGACTATATATAAGAAATATAGTATTATTAATAAAACTATTAATATATACGTTTTTATAGGTGTTACCGCAAGCCTTATAGAGCTCTATAATATAGAATAGAAAGAAAATTAGTAAAAAAAAAAAGGTTTATAAAATCTTAGCTAGCACATTAAAAAGCTCTATCTTATAATTTAAAAAAATTATTATTATTTTTTAGTCTGTTATAAATGCTTTAACTTAGTAGATAAGTTATTATAGAATTCTTTTTACCTATAAAATATATATAATCTTTTTATAAACTACTTTATTAAATGCTTTAAAGATATTAAGTGTTAAAAGAGTCACAACAGAGCCCTTTTCTCCCTAGATAATATAGACTTAATTTATAAGAAAGTTATAAGCTATATTTATAGACTTATACTACTTTATATTTATTTACTAGATTAAAAATATGCTGTGCTGCTCTACTAGTTACTTTAGCTACTTTATTATAATTACTTTTATAATCTTTATAGTAGTATTTAGGAGCGTGATAGGCTATTATATTTTAAAAATTAAGTAGTTACTTTTCCTAAGCTTCCGCAGAGCCACTATACAAGTAATTTTAAATATTTATAGATAGTATACTAGGTTTTAGTATGTCTAAATAATTTCTATTATAGCTATATAAAAGAGAAAGCCTATAGCTTTTAAAAAGCTATTTAGAATATTATTATAATCTAGTATACTAAATGCCTACTATTTAGCCATTACCTTCCTAACAGTTTCTAGAGTGATTTCTAGAAGCTATTTAACTTATAAAGAGTATATAAATTCTATAATATTTAAGAGATCTATATTTAGCTTTACTGGGAAAAATTATTTCTATAAAATATTTACTTTCTCCTTATAGCTCTAGGCCGTCCTATTTTAAGTCTATAATAAAAAAAAAATAAAGAGTTTAGAAGAAATATAACTATAGTTTTTTATTTACACTACTAGCTTTTAGATGCCGTCTTTTTTGACTATTATTTTATAGATTTAATCTTAAAAGTACTATCTTTTAGTATTATAAATAATTCTTTTCTTTATTTATACTAGCTTATAAAGTATTTCTGTAGATTTATAGTGTTTTTAGGCTATTCTTTATTACTTTACTATCTCTATAATTTCTTAAGTCTATTATAGATAGCTAAAATCTAGTTTTGCTTTCTATAATAGTATAGTATACTAAATAAGGTTAACTAGAAAAGCCTAGAGGTATTTTATATATTAGTTAATTACTTCTAAAGTGTTAAGGTTTTTTTATAGACTAAGAAAATATTATACACTACTAGAAATCCTTTTAATATCTATTTTCCTTTAGTTATAGGCTTTTATTAACCAGCTTAGAGGTTCACAACAGCCTATAACTTTAAAATAAAATAAAATAAGTAAGTAGTCTAATCTATAGTAAAGACTTTTATTAATACTATATTTAATAAGCTTTTCTTAAATGCCTGGGGTAGTAAAAATAAAATTAATTATACTAATAAGATCTTATATAAACTATATAATAGTTTCTAGTAGAATTAAAAAACTAAGATTTATATCTATAGTAATTTAAATAAAGTTATTTATTATTTTATACTATATTAGGTATCTTGTGCTGCTTTATAGCGGGTAGTATAAGTTAAAGTCTTTTAAAAAAAATATTCACTAAACTCTATAAGTTACTTTTAAAGATTAAAAATAAAAAACTTTAAGTTACACTAGCTTTTACTAGAGAGCTCTAGGTAGATATTATAGATATAAAGTATTTATTATTTAGTATAAACTATAAAAGTAGAGGAATCCAGCCTGTAGTGTCTTATTAACTATATATTTAATAAAAGTTATTTATTAATAAAGAAGCAGACCTTACTATAGAAAGATAGAAAATATACTAGCTAAAATAAGTACTTTATAAGGTAGTAGATAGTATATATATATTTATTCTATTATAGCTTCTAAATAGTAATAATATTTTACTAATTTTTAAAATTATCAACTAATAGGACTATGATTTTATCTTTACTTTTTTATATATTATATTAGGTAATACATAGCGTATTCATTAGAGGGGGTTTATAGAAAGAAATTTAATAATATTTTAATTATCTAGACTTTTTATAGGCCTGTTTAGGGGTCACTTAGGACTATATCTTTTTAAAAATAATATTAGTAAACTTGTTTCTACCCTACTTTACTTTCTACTATTTTAAAAAAGTATAATTTTAATGCTTTTTATGTCTTCTTTATTTTAATTCTATTTAGTTAATTATTATAAATAGTTTACTAAGCAGCTATAGGCAGATATAATAGGTTTATAGACTATAATAATAAATCTTTAAAGTCTATTTATATAAGCTTATCTAGCTCTTTCTATTTTCTTTTATTATAGATTATAGGCTGCTGTTTATGCTAGGTAGTTTTTTTTATAATTTATATAATAAGCTTTATCCTTTTAGTTATAAAGGTTATATTTATAGTTTAAGTGTTTTAAATTTATATAGAATCTATATTTTTTTACTACCCTATAAAATCTAGCAGTATGGCTATATTTTTAGTAGTTAAAGTATTAAATTATTTTACAGTCTCTATAGTAAAGTTTATATGAAAATAGTTTACTATAAAAAAGTAGACTTTTATCTATTAAGAAGTTAGCTTATTCTAAGCTAGTAAGGTTAATAATTAGAAAAAAAAATTCTATTTTTAAATTACTTTTATAGGCTACTTTACTTTAAGGATTTTAATTTAATTCTAAATATATTAGTTTTAGCTATAAAGTTCCTAAATAGTTATCTTTTAGTCTAAATAGTTAATTACAGATAGCTAGAGGCTATATATAATAACTATAAATTTTCTATAAATAAGTTTTATTTTTATATATTGTATTCTATAAGTGAGCTGCGCACCCAAGCGAGCTGCGCATCTTAGAATTCACCAAAATATCGAAATTTTCCACCTTAATATCTCAACAACCACTTAATGATAAATTCTAAAAATTGAAATTTGAGCTTTCATATACACATTACAGCTTTCATGAGAGTTGCATAAACATTGGTTGAGTAGTTTCTGAGATATAGCGATTTAGGAGCCAAAACGAAGCCAAATCGCTATATCTCAGAAACTACTCAACCAATGTTTATGCAACTCTCATGAAAGCTGTAATGTGTATATGAAAGCTCAAATTTCAATTTTTAGAATTTATCATTAAGTGGTTGTTGAGATATTAAGGTGGAAAATTTCGATATTTTGGTGAATTCTAAGATGCGCAGCTCGCTTGGGTGCGCAGCTCACTTATAGAATATAATAGATTTTATAAAGCTAGTTATAATCCTTCTCTAATTATTTTTTCTCTATTTTAGTATTTATAGTTAGCATAAGGTTTTTACTAAAAAGTTTATAATTTATAAAAACTTTACCTACTATGTCTAGTCCTTTCTGCGTGTTTATAGCTTAAATAATTTTAATTATAAGCTTTCTACAGTCTTATACGGAGGCAGCGGTTTAGAAAATAATAATTTTATAATATAAATAAATTAAAATAACTTTATATATAGATATAATAGTAACTAAAATAGTATTATTAACTACTATAATAGTATAAGAGAAGGCTGTAGTTTATTTTTAAAATTATAATCTAAGAGATAAAAATATAAAAATAGTTTTTAATAGTAAAGAGATATTTCTAAATACTTTTATAGTCTTTAGCTAAGTTAGAATATAATTAGAGAAAAGTTATATAAAGTTACTATTATATTTTATAATCTAAAGTAGTACTATAGCTAGAGATAAAAATATTAATTTAAATTATTTCTTCCTATAAGCTAGCTATATAGCTACTAGACGTCATTTATAATAGTATAAGTTAAGTTTATAACTTTAAAGCTAGTTTCTAAAGATCTAGTAACTAGTTTTTATACTATAATAATATCATCACAACTCCGTAAAACGTCTAGGCTAAGTTTTTTAAGGTGTATTTAATAGTAAGAAGCTAATTTACACATTTATTTCTTATAGTAGTTAAAAATTCAAAAATGTTATGTATATAACGTGTATATAGTTTATATATTTTATATATTTTATATATTTTATATATTTTATATATTTTATATATTTTATATATTTTATATATTTTATATATTTTATATATTTTATATATTTTATATTAATTTTTTGTATAAATACTAATAATATATAAAAGATTTTTAAAAAATTTATATAAAATTAGTTTATAGCATAATATTAATAAAGAAAAAGAACACCAAAATCGCGATTCGACCCATACTGTTATATGGGGGTTCTTTTCCGTATCATTTTGTTCTACAGAGCGAACTGATAGTGAGGATCGCGTCGATTACCGGTGCATGACGTTTGGCGTTGCTAGAGGGCTCTTTTTTGAAAGCTTAACTCTTGAAGCGGTCGGAATGGCAGAGTTTTTAAATGCCAAACACAGACAACCAACTAAAGAACAGAGGAACTAGGTAAAAACCATCCGACATATTATCTAAAGAGCTGCCCCGTTAGCTACTCTGGTTTAATAGTACGATAGGATATCTCTGTGCTTGTGCCACTCTGAGAGTGCGTCGCACTGAGGGTAGGAACGATCCGAAATTCCAGGCCACCTATAAGAGACTTAATGATAGATTCTCGACGGACTTAATGACTGAACGAATGACCGGGTGCGCTTTAACGGTGACTTAATAGAGGGTCTTAAACAGCGTGGTGCTTACAGCCCTTGACGGGCAGCCGGTCTATTCGTACCTGGAGTGATCCAGGCACCGCGGACTTAGGCCACCGCGCGAGTTATTAGTCTTAGGCAAACTTAAGTAGGACTTAACAAGACGGTGGAATATAAGCTTAGTTAGTAGGAGACTAAGGGACTGATAGTTACGCGGCGTCGAATTATCATAGGGCCTACTCCTACAAGACACGGACGGCCTATCATCCCGAGAGGGTTATAGGTAACGCGAAACAATCTGCTAGGCGTAAAAGGGATTACGGGGTGTGGCATATAATGGCAGTGATGGATGGCTCTAAGGCACTTGCCCTGTGGGATGGCTCTAGGGTGGACTCTTGGTGGACTCGTACAGCCTTGCATATACGTAGTTCTTTTAGAGACACTTATATGTGGTGGGCTTTACAATGGGAGGAGGGTCACGCCCTCGCTAACAATACTGTTTATATAGCCCGAAAGGACGGATGCGCGTGTTGGTCTATCTAGAGAGTAGGTAGCAGCGCCGCTGAGATAGGCTTAAGGAGTAAATCAGGGAACTTATACGTCTAGGCGTATAGTAGGGAGCTTGGGTGGGCAAGCTATGGCAAACTCTACTGTATGATACACAATATATACATGATTCTCTGGAGCTGGAGCCTTTGACAACGTCTCTCGCGAACGCCTGCTATATATTCTAAGGAAGAAGGGGCTACTAGAATGGATAGTCCACTTCGTGTAAAGCTTTTTAACTGCTCGACGAACGCGTATCACATTCCCTGGGTATCAAAGCGAGTGGATTCAAACATAAACAGGCATCCCACAGGGATCCTCACTTTCACCAATCCTATTCCTCTTCTTCATATCAGAGCTTCTGGAGGAGTTTCAGCGATCAGATGGCGATACGCTAGCGTTTGGCTTCGTTAACGATACGAACCTTGTCTCATGGGGAAACTCCGCCGCTGAGAACTGCTAACGCCTAACAGCCGCACACGATCGATGTATAGCGTGGGCGAAACTCCACGGAGCTACATTCGCGCCAGAGAAATACCAGCTTATGCACTTTACTAGGAAAAGACGCCATAATAGCGCAGACCTAGCGTTAACCGTACGAATCGCCGGCTATAAGGCCACTCTCCAGAGCTCGAGCATGCGCATACTTGGGGTCTGGGTAGACCTAAAGCTCTAATAGAAAGAACACATCCATAAAGCAGTAGAGAAGGGCACAGTAGTCTTTAAAGCCATGTCACGAATTACCGCGTTAATATGGGGCCCGTTTATGAGACGCTCACGCCTCCTATACACGGCAGTCATCCGCCTAACGATGCTCTACGGTGCCTAGATATAGGGAACTCGTAATAACGGTAATCTAATAGCAAAGAATCTCATCCGGCCGCTTCAGAAGACCTAAAACTAGTGTCTTTATAAGATAATAGGGGTATATAAAAGAATACTAATAGTAGCTATCAAGAGAGAGATAGTAGTCCTACTAATTATACTTTATATAGACACTATAGCTCTCTAGAGGACTCTAAATACTAGCTAGAACTTAGTAGAAAAAAAGATAGCAAGTACTTTAAATAATATCTAGGTATTGCTAATAAGTTGATAGTAGACCGCAATATGACCGCCGACTCCACTAGAAAAGCTTTGAAACTAGGTAAAAGAATATAAGAAAGAAGTTCTGGCCTATTCTATAAGAGAAAACCCTAGAAACCACTAACACTAGCAGAGATAGAGATGTATAGGAGAATTATAAGTATACTATACTAGTAGCTATTAACACTATTAGCATATAGCCACCCTTATTTTAAAGTAGGCAGATATAGAGTAGTAATACTAATAGTAAAGTATAGTAAAAGAATAGATAATATCTACTTAGCGTACTTTATAGAAAACACTTATAATTTTATTTTATAAAAAACTTTTAAAGGCAGAAGCTACTACTCTGCTTTTTCTATACATAGAAGTCCTTAGCCTTAATGCCTAGCTAGTAAAAATAGGGGTTCTAAATAAATTCCTATAGTATAACTATAGCTAGCTAGTATAAACTATATACTATACTCTTTTTTATTACTTTAAACTAGAGAGAACTGAACTAATAGCGTTATTCTTATTAGAATAACTAGAAAAAATACTAAGCTAGAAAGATAATATTTAAGTAGTAGTAAAATAATTTATAAGAATAAAATTACTCACTTAGTTCTAAGTAGTAAAAGTAATTAATACTAAGAAAATAAATAACTTCTATCTATTCTAGAGCATAGACAATTAGTAGGAGACAGAAAAAGAGAGTAAAAAAAAAAGAAGAAAATAAAATTATCTATAAGATATAGGTGTAATAGCTAAAATTATAGACTATATAAAAAATAAGAAAATAAAAAAGAAGTATTATAATAGTAGAGCACTAGCGCCCTTCTAGTATAGTATATTAATAAGTTTTCTTATTAGTAAGTTTTTCCTATAAAAGGAATTAGCCTGTATGGACCCATTAGAGAGATCAAATCAGGCAGTAAATAAAAATAATAATATTAATATTAATAAATATAAGTTTTATTATAAATAAATTATTTATTTAAAGTATTAACTTTTTTTTAACTAAACTAAATATATAAGTAAATTACATACTTTTACTAAAAAATAGTTTTTTTAATAACTTGATTAAATATTATTAATAATTTCTAAAAGTTTAAAGTAAATTAATATATATATATTATGTTCATTAAATTTATATAATAATATTTTTCCTTAATATTAAGTTATTAAGCCTAAAATTTACTTCATTTTTAACTGCTTTTCAATTATTTATATTGTTATTATTATTTATATTATTATTTATATTATTATTATTATTATTGTTATTATTATTATTACTATTATTATTATTATTATTATTATATTTATTATTATATAAATTATATTATAAATAATAAATATTAACTATTTTGTATATAATTTAAACTATATTAATTTTTTAAAGTAGTAACGTTTTTCACAAGTGAGTGAATTATACAAGCGAGTGAACCATACAAGCGAGTGAACCACTTTTGCCAAGAATTACCTTTTCTTTAATAACTTTACGAAAACTTAATATTATTTAGCCAAAATTTAAAATTGGCTTTTTAGATATTAGATGCACCTGGTGTTAAATTTGCATTCTAGTAGTCTTACGTAATCATAAGTTATTAAGCTTAGAATTTACCTTTTAAAAATTTAGTTTTTAGCTATTAATATTTTACTAACTATTAAATAAGAAACTATAGATATTAAACTTAAGCTATTTTATATATAATTTAGACTATATTATGCTTTTATAGTAATAAAATAAGTAGGTTTTTAAGATCTTTAAGTAAGGGGAAATTTTAGCCCCCACTTTTTAATATCTTAAAAACTACTAATAATATAGCTTTAAAATTCTAATATATTATAGATTTAGGTGCTAATACCTTGTATTTAAGTTTTTATAATTTATTATTAAGTAATATTATAAATATAAATAGCTAAACATTATTTTAAAGTAGTGTAAATTCTAAGCTTAATAACTCATAATTACGTAAGACTACTAGAATGCAAATTTAACACCAGGTGCATCTAATATCTAAAAAGCCAATTTTAAATTTTGGCTAAATAATATTAAGTTTTCGTAAAGTTATTAAAGAAAAGGTAATTCTTGGCAAAAGTGGTTCACTCGCTTGTATAGTTCACTCACTTGTGAAAAACGTTATATATTACTTTTATAACGCTATATACTTATTTCCAACTTTTTTTAAATTTTTTTGCTTTATGTATCTAATTATTTTAATAATTACTTATAATTTACCTAAAAGTATATAATTACTAAAAAAAAAAAATTTTTTTAAAAAGTTAATAAAGTATAATTAAGTATTATTTTACTTAAAAGTTTAAAGTAGTTACTTTTACTTTACTTTACTATCCTAATTTTTAAATTTTTAAAATAAAAAAAAATAACTTACTAAGTTATTTAATAAATAATAAAAAGGTTTAATACTTTAATTAAATATAAAGTAACTTAAAATAAGTATAAATTATATTAAAGTATTTAACTTTTTTTATTTTATTAGACTTAAGTTTAGTAAATATAAAGTAGGTTTTTAAAATACTACTACTTTTTAATAGTAAATAAAAATATTTATAGTATTAATAAGTAGTACTTATCAATATTTATTATAAAAAAATATTAAGTAAATTTTTATTAATAATATAATTATAACTATTACTATTAAAGTAACTAAGAATAATTAAAAGAAAAAGTACTATAAGTACTTATAGTATATACTTAATATAAAAAAAACTTATATATATTAAAAATAGTTGTATAATAATTAAAAAATATAAAATAGATAATTTATAAAGTCGAAATAGAAGTTATATATAAAAAAAACTAAAAATAAATAAAGTAAATTTTTAACTAGTAAAAAAAGCTACTACTTATAGTATATAGCTATAATAAAATGTATTTAAACATATAAGTTTTTAAAATTACAATTTTTTTAAGATTTTTAAGTAGGTTATAAATACTAAAGTTTTATAAAAAAAAATTATAAATATTATATATAAAAGCTTAAAAAAACTATTTAAGTTAGAACATAATATTACTAAAAATAGTACTTTTATAACTTAAATAGGCTTTTTAATTTATAATATTAAAAACTTATATACTACTTTTTTATTATATTAATAACTATTTAAAAAGGCTTTTTAGTATATATAAAATACTATTAAGTTATAAAAATTATAATAAATAAATAATAATAATAAAAATAAGCTAATAAAGAAGTTTTAAGTTAATAATAGTAGTAATAATAGTAGTAGTATAAAATAAAATAATTTAAAATTTAAGTTAAATTATGCATTTAAAATAGTAAATATAAGTATTTAAAAATATGTATATTATTATATTTTTTATAAATAATAATATCAGAGTAATATATTACATATTAAGTTTAAAATATATATTAAGTTAATAAACATATATAAAGTATAAACATTTTTATAATAGCCTGTATAATAACTAGTAAAACTTAATTAGTATTTAATATCCTTTATATAAATATAAATTATATAAGTAAAAAAATTAATTATAAGTAAAAAGTATTAAATAGTTTATAGTTACTTTTAATTTTTTTATATTTACTATAAATTTAAATAATACTTTTTATATACTTTTTATGTTATTAAAACTTTCTGTACTAAGTTTAATAAACTTTATTATATTTAGTAAATAAGAAAACTTATTAGTGTTATAATAATTAGTTAAAAAAGTACTTATAACAAGAAAGTAAAATTAGTAAATAAGTAATTTATAATATATATAAATTACTAATAATAAAGTTAATAAAATTTAATATATATTTAAACATATAAATAAAATCCAAAAAAAATTAAATATACTTATATAGTTAAAATATAAATAAAAATAGTAACTTAATTATTTTTAACTATATAACTATTATTACTAATATATATTTTATATTTTTAAAATAATTTTATATATATTATGTAATTTTATATATATATATATTTAACTTTTACTTAAATTAAGTACTTTTCTTATAATAAAAAACTAACTTAAACTTTTATATAACTTATTAGTTAATGTAAGTTTTTGTAAATATTAAAACTTTAAATATAAGTATTTATTATATTCTTATTAATATAAGTTATTTAATTACCTAAATTTAATAAATAAAACTTAAAATAGTTAATTAAATTAATTACATATATTACTAATACTTTGTTATAGCTTTTTTTACTTAAATTACTTTATAAAAGTATATAGAGTTACTATTTATAGTTTTGTCAACTCTTTTTATTTTTATTTCTGCTTATATTTTGTAGAACCTTTGTACACTTATATAAGCTAGTATGTAGCGCCTTTAGTAGAATTTCCTGCGTAGTACTTTAACCTAGGTCTATATTACTAAGATATTAAGCGACTTAGGAGGGCCCTTAAGGTAATCTAAACCGTTGTAATCTATCCACTTGAACACCGACTTTAAGAGGTACGTAGAGTCGCGATCTTGATACAATACGAGGTCTAACCCAAGGATCTCTTCCTATAGCTTTAGGAGGATCTTAAGGAAGATCCTTGCACTTCTCTTACCATTAGAATTGCCTGTGTCGTACGGTATTGCCCAGGCAAAGTTATGCCCTACTAGGTAGAAGATGTGGAACTTCTGCACTAGATATAGGTTTGAATGAGCGTCCTTTTGATACTGAGTATTCTTCTTCTTGAACCGCTCCTCCCGCCCAGGCCCCCTCTTAATATTCTTCGTATGCTTAGGCCCAATACTCTAACGGATCTCGTCGCACCAGATTACTCTCCCCCAGTGTACGCAGTGAGGGCGTAGCTCGAGCTGAAGCCGGCACCAGATGACCCCCCCTCACGCCTCTCAGGTGGGTGATCCTCCTTGACAGCTGCTTTGTGTGACCCGATCCTAGGGACCTCTGTAACGCAATTCTGAATATTTGACCGGACGCAGTGTAAAGATGTAAAGCAACCTCATGAATTGATAACTATGGATGGCTATCCTACTTAAATATGTGCTTTGTAGATGAGAATAGGGGGGATCGACAGGAGACGATCGTCAGGAGAAGATCGTCAGGAGAGGATCAACAGGAGGATCATCAGGAGAGCTCAGCATACAAGCAATGGAGTTACCTGAGAGGCCAGCACTCGGTTACAGAATACACTGATGCGTGTAGTTCTCCATGCCATCTGCCGGGACTACTCTAGCTTTGTACACCAGCTCAGGCCAATGATCTCCCTTCTCTTCAAATAGGCACTCATCGATATAGGATGCGATTGCGTTCGCGTCAGAATTCGTGAGTTGTCGAGGCCTCCCACGGGTGTCAGGCCCATCTGAGTTATGAAGACGCTGCGCGCGTTTACTTCTAAGGATATCAGAGGCAGTAGACTCGTGTATATTAAATATCTCCGCTATTTTATTCAGCGGGCAGTACAGGTCCTCTTTGTCGCAGAAATAGAGTACTGCAAGTACAGCAGAGCGTTGTGGAGTTTCGAGATGCTCGAATGGATCTTTCTCAGGCGGCGCGACGACAGGCGACGGCTTACAAAATACGACAAGCTCCGTTTACGACGATCTGGCATTTGGGCAATAGAAAGAACAAGATAGAGCTTGAAAAGTAGAGTATAATTCACCTGTATCCCATGCACTACCGACATCCTGTATGAAGCATGTGGCCAATGAGGAGTCGCTTACTAAGGCAACCTCAACCAGCTGATTTTCGTGAGGTAGATGCGAACACAACTCAACAACGCGATAAACATCCACCAAACCATATCATCATCTTCGCAGTACCCTTCTGCCGCGGTTGGGTGGATATTTATCGCGTTGTTGATTTGTGTTGACATCTGCCTCACGAAAATCAGCTGGTTGAGGTTGCCTTAGTAAGCGACTCCTCATTGGCCGCATGCTTCATGCAGGATGTTGGCAGTGCATGGGGATAGGCGTTGAAAGAAGTGTTGTTTACATGAGATGGCCTCAGCGTACAGGAAGCGCTTACATCCGACGTATTAATATCCGCGAGAAACAAGGCTGTGCAAATATAACTCGCCTAAAAATAATCCACACTTACTCTACCCTCGGACCCGCCTCCTCCTGAAGCGCCCATCCTCTCCTATACCATTTTCTCTCATCCTACCCTAATTAACCAACCTCCCATCTAGCCAACTACAACAATGACGACAACCACCCGCACCCCCGAACTGAACTCCGGAATCTGGACTAGCTGGCTCCCTATCACAACAGCCTATCCCTCGCAATCGGGCTGCCAAACCGCAGCATGGGTGCGCTCCGGGGTCCAAGTCACATCTGGTTTCTGGCCCTATATCTACGACCCTGCATATGGCTCCTTAGTCGCGAATTCATTGACGTGTTTACCTCCCGCTGCGACGAGTTGGTGGGATGGAGCAACGATGGTTAATGGTGCTAGCACGCGTTATAGTTTGGGTCCGGTAACGTGTCCGGTGGCGTATGAGACTGTGAGCACGATTTTGGTATCTGGAGGGGGTGGGGAGAGTACGAGTGTGATATGTTGTCCTACGTGCGTATTCCCTTTTCTATTAAATTGAATCTTTGAAAACTTCTGTACGCTGTACGCGTTAATTGAATTGAAACTGATTGGTATATGACCCGTTACAGAAATTTTAAATTCGTTCGCAGCCTCTCACATAACAGCGGCATAAACGGTGTCTGCACCTCGCCCATGAGTTCCGGCCAAGTCTTCACCTACGCCTCTCCCGCAACAAATAGCTACATATCTACTACAACTACACTCTCCGGTTCTGCACCTCTAATCGCTGTCCCGGTAGAAGGGTATAATTTCGCTGCTGTTACGACTTCTTCCCCATCGTCTGGCTTTTCTACAAATCTTCCTGCTTCAACAAGTTCGGGGATTCCTACGAATACGAATACAAGAAATAGTGGGTTGTCATTGGGCGCGAAAACCGGGATAGGTGTTGGTGTTAGCGTGGGTAGTTTGGCTCTCGTTCTACTTATTGTTGCAGCGTTTTATTTCCGGCGGCAAAGAAGTAGCGGGCAAGTTGCGTACGCTCCGCCTTCAAATGATTTAGCTAGCAATTGGGAAAATAAAGGTGGGAATTTAGTTGCGTCCAATAATGGACCATATGAGATTAGTGGGACTTTAAGGCCTGTAGAATTGCCAGAACGAAATGTATAAATATATGTATA
This sequence comes from Zopfia rhizophila CBS 207.26, assembly GCA_010093925.1. NCBI lineage: Eukaryota > Fungi > Ascomycota > Dothideomycetes > Zopfiaceae > Zopfia > Zopfia rhizophila. The sequence goes on along the minus strand of ML994751.1, from coordinate 2,179 downwards.
AAAATATACACTTAATAAGTATATGTATAACAAATCTTTATAATATAAGCTAACAACTAATAGTTACAATAGTATAAATAGATATAAAATAATTACAGAAAGATGTTTTTTAAAATCTTTTTATAATAGTATAAAATGTATTTTCTTTACTATTTTTAAACTAGCTTATTTAGGTATCTTTTAAACCTTTATTTATTAGCTACTACTAAGGTACTAGTCTATATAGTTAGTATATAGTTAAGTATATAAATACTTTTTAAACTTTATAAATAGTTTTAAAAAATTTGTTTATTTTTAATTTATTTTATATTTATTTTTCTACTTTTTATACTTTCTATTTATAATTGTTTTAATAAATAGTAAAAGATTTCTTTTTAATTATTTTAAAGAACTAGTAGAGTAAATATACAAAAATATATTTTAAACTATTTAAGTAACTATATATAAAAGTAAAATAATAAAAATATAAGTATTAAATAGTTATACTACTTAATAAAATAATATAATAAATAAATTTTATTGTTTATATTAATGTAATTAAAGTTATATAAAAAAAAATTTAAATATTAGTTAATTTTCTTTTAAATATTTATTTAAATTTTTTAATATATAAAGTAATTGTATATACAATTTTTTTAACAAAAATGTATTATATAAGTAAAAACATAAAAATTATTAGATTTTTCTTTATATATAAATATTTTAGTTACTTTTAGTACTAATATAAATTAGTTTAACTAAAAGTTATTTTTACTTTTATTTAATATAGTAATATAAATACTTTATTATTTTAATAAAAAAAATTTTTTGTTTTTAAAATATAATAGCAAAGAAATTTACTATATTAACTAAAAACGTACTTAAGTTAGTTTAAGAAAGTTTTAAAAAAAAAAAAAAAAATAAATAAAAAAATAAAATAAAAAAAAAAATAAAATAAAAATAAAAATAAAATAAAAATAAAAATAAAAATAAAAAATTTATATTTAATATTTAAAAGATTTTTTTTTTGATATGTAAATATTTATTTTACTATTTTTATTAGTTTAATTAACTATATATTTTACTTTTTTATATATAAAAATATTAACATAATGTAATTTTTATACTAGTTTATTATAGTATTTTATAATAATATAAATAATTTTAATATAGTTATATTATTTTAAAATAACTGTTAATAAAATTATAATAAAATTAACTAATTTCTTTTATATTAATTAACACATTAAAACTAGAAGTAATAAAAAAATTACTTAGAATAAAGTATTTAAATATAGTAATTTATATTACTAGCTATATATATAGTATAGTTTAAATTTATAAAAAAAAAATTTAATATAAAAATACTTTTTATTTTTAAAAATAAATTTTTAACTTTTAGTATTTTAATATATATATTTAAGCTTTAAAAAAATTGTAAATAAATATTATAATAAAAAAATTTTAAAACTAATTTTATATTATAAGTTATACACTTATAATTCTTTAAGCAATTTAGTAAATAAAAAAGTTAATTTTTTTTATTTTTTAAATTCTAAGATTTTAATTACTAATTAAAAATAAACTGTATTTATAAAATAGTTTATAAAACATTCAAAAATTCTAAAAAAAAAGCATAAAATTTTTTTTAATACTTAACTTTATATTAATTACATAAGCTAGTATCTTAGTACTAATTATTTAATAAAAGTTTAAAAAGTATCTAAATAAATTAATTAAAAAATACTAAAAAAAAACTTTTTACATTTTTAATTTTGACTAAAAATATTAAACTTATAAAAAGTTGTTTAATAAATAAATAAATTTATTTATTTTATTTTAATTTTATATTAATATATTCTATAAGTGAGTGAATCGCATAAGCGAGCGGGTTACCTTAAAACTTACTAAAAAATCAAGAATTCGCACTTGAATATCTCAACAACCACTTAATAATAAATTCTGAAATTTGAAATTTGAGCTTTTCTATATGCATTACAGCGTTTCTGAAGGTCGCATGAAATTTGGTTTAGTAGTTTCTGAGATATAGTAATTTGGGATCTTTTTCGCTGCTATATTGCTATATCTCAGAAACTACTAAACCAAATTTCATGCGACCTTCAGAAACGCTGTAATGCATATAGAAAAGCTCAAATTTCAAATTTCAGAATTTATTATTAAGTGGTTGTTGAGATATTCA
>ML994750.1:0-143396 GCA_010093925.1 Zopfia rhizophila CBS 207.26 | reverse complement strand
TTACCATGATAATCAATATCATGACAAGAATAATGATGATTTAAGATATTATGATAAAAATAATTAAAATATATAAATTCACAATACGGATCAGGATAATATCAATGATATTATAGAAATTCAATCAAATCAAAATAAATGAAAATGGAAAGGTATTAGGAAGAATGATGATTTTGAATATCATCATCCCAAAAATCATCTAAATAAAATCGATTATGATTTTGATTCATGAAGAAAAAAGATCTATATGAATAAAAATATGATGAAATTAATTCTATATCAGAATAATCGATGAAATTCAAATTATTGCATTAATATATATTCATGATAAAAAATTCGATAATATTCTCATGGAAATTATTCGATAATTATGAATAAAAAAAAATTTTTTTTATTCGATGGATCGAATAATTATTAATCGAAATAAATGCTGGATTTAAATATTATCAAGAATCTCCAAAAGCTGACGATCCATTAAAGAATTAATTATTCATTATATTTGTATATATTAATTTATAATTCAAAATTATAATAAAATAAATTTAATTTATTTTGATTCGATCACAAAATTTTCGAAAAAATCTATAATGAAAATCATTAATTATATAATTTATGCAGTATCTTCTGACTATTTTTGAGATCAAATCATTATATTAATTTGATCAATATATAATCGAAAAATTGAATCGTGAATATCCGATAGAAATTTTCATTTTTCATTGGATATAAATCATTGATATTTTATATATTATTCATATGATCATATATATTTCATTATTAGAATAAGAGAAATATCATAAAATATTTATGCTCTCTCAATATCGAGAATATCGATAATTATTAATTATTAATCATATATAATTGTGATATGAAAAAATATGTGTACAATTTCATGAAAATAATAAATTTTGATTCGAATAATTAATAGATCGATAATAATCTCTATGATTTAATGATAATTATATCATATAATTCAAAAATCATGGTCTGTCTCTTCATTAAGAATGGAAATATTTATTATTTTTTATCTTAATATTTGAAATCACACAATTATCGATCCTAATGATATTAGATGAATATTAATGGATTAATTTTTCAGAAATCAATTGAGATAAAAAATCTCAGATATTATTGGAAAATGATTCAATAATATGGATAAATCTTCGATCTAAATAATTTCAATATATATAAAAATAGAATATATGATATGAAGCGAAAATATAATACATATTCCAATTTGATCGAAATATATTATCGATCAAGAAAGATAAATATTGCGAATATCAGATCGAAGACTAATATAAAATAAATTTAGAGATCATATGCGAATTATTTCCACACACCGATTAAATATAAATAATTCAAATAAAAAATAAATCGATCATCGAATAATCGATAGAGAATTTATCATAAATCATCTCTCTATTTAAGAGAATTTAGATCGAATTTTTATATGAAAAAATAATGGAGGAGAAATCTCTGACATTCGAAATAACTTAATCCGTATATTAATATAATATTCTATCAAAATAATATAATATAGAAATTCGAATATTTCCCATGCAATATCTATATATGCCGTAAAATTTCCGATATTTAAATTGAATATAATTTTCATATTTATCATTCGATATAAGATCGAAGAATTCTTTAATTAAGATCCAGTTATTCATTTATATATCATGATATTAATTATCATAATAATTTTGGAATCATTTCATATATCGAATGAACAAATATGTCGAATAAATATTTTATGTAATTTCATTTAATGTGAATAATTAAGATTATTCAAAATATTTTTAGAAAAATCATTTCATGATATATTCTGATATTATGTGTTTTGATAATGAAAATATTTAATCAAAAATCATAATCAAAATTATAATCAATTAATATTGATTATAAAATGGATGATCAAAATTACTCAGAACATTTTTGAGAAAAATCATTTTATCATATATTTTCTTAATGAAAATTATTCAAAATATTTTTTAGAAAAATCATTTCATCGTAAGTAATAATACTATAAATAATAGTACTTTAATAGAGTCTTAATAAAGTATATAACTTATTTATTTATACAGCTTACCTATAAAATATGTTACACTAGAAAAATATTTATAAAACTTATTAAAACTAGTAAGTGTAATCTAATTTATACTAAAAAAATCTTTATAAAGTTTATTAGAACTAGTAAGTTGTTACGGACTGTAATAAAGAAAAAAACGTAGCTAAAAAGGCGCTATTATAGAAAAAATAGTATAAGAAAATATATAAAAGATACTAATAAATAGAGATAAACTAGAGAAAATAGAATCTATAAATAAAACTACTCTAAAGTAAGTTTAAATTCTATTAGAAATAGTATTTAAATAAGTAAGCAAGTTAGATAATCTACTATAGTAAAATATAAAAAAGATAAGTGCTAATAATAAAGATAAAATTAGATATAAACTTATCTTTCTTTATTTTCTCTAGTAGTATTTAATATACTTTTAATTAATATATAATATACTTATAAAGAATTTCCTATAAATATGGGACATAAAATAACTTAAGGATATTTCAGATTTTTTATAGTTACTCTAAAATTAAGATTTATATCTTAAGTAATATAGTTTAATACTATTTTATTAAATCTTAATTTACTGTATTGCTTCTCTCTATCTTAACTAAGTTTAATTACTTTTCTATTAAGTCTAATAAGCTATCTAATCCGGATATAAGAGAAGTAATTAATATTATATAATTAATTAAATAACTAGTTACTAGTTTAACTTTATATTAGTAAGTTAGTAACCTGTAATATTATAATTATTATCTTAAAAAAAAATAAAAAAAAGCTATTAAATAGATTCTAATACTATATTATCTAAATTAGATTTATAATAATTTATTATAAGGATAAATAAAAACTTTACTTATTAAAAGAAAGCAGCAGTAAAGAAGAAGTTATAATAAAATATTTATCTATAACTAGAAATACATCCAGAGAAACTAAGAATATGTAATAAATTATTTAAAAATAAAATACTATAATTATAAAATTACGTGATACTCTAGTTACCTTATAATAACAGGTAGCTATAAGTAAAGCTATAAAAAAAGAAATAGTAAAAATATAATCTTCTATAAAATTTAATAGTAACTAAAACGAACTTAAGATCTTTATAATAATAATAAACCTTTATTATTATTTTAATTAAGTATTATTTATAACTAACTAAGATTAAATTTTAGTAGCTAATATAAATATAATAAGAAGAGCTATAAGATAGTTTAAACTACTTATAAGAAATTATTTAGGAAACAGAAAACCTAACCTAGAAATAAAAGAACTTAGAAATTTTAATAGTAATATATAATAAGCCTTTAAGGACTACAAGAGCTTTAAGAAAAAAATAATTATAGTTTTTAAAAAAAATTAATAAAGAAATAAAGATAATTTAGAAGCTTTAATAGTTTAAGTAATATATATTAGCAGCTAATTACACAGCAGAGGTTAAATAAATCTAGTTATAACTTAACTAAGTAGATTAATTATTAGTTATAATATACTATAAGAAATTAAAAAACAGGATTAAAGATAAAAAAATTTTTAAAAAAAAAACTAAATATCTTACTTAGAATTATTAAATAAGTGGTAACTATTAATAATTACTAATACTAGCAAGAGTAAGAGAAAAAAGTACGAGAGAGACTAGTAATTTATATACTTAAAAAAAATAAAAAAAAAATACTTAGACTTATAACGAAATAGATATCAACTATAATAAGATTTTTATTAATAAAAAGTAAGGAAAGTAAAATTAAGAATAAATAGAATACTATACACGTAAAGCCTGTTTAGAATATAAAAAATAAAAACATTTTATTAAAGACTATAAATAATAATAAGTAGACGTTAAGAGGGCTTATACCTAAACTAAAATATTAAAAAAAGTTAAAATAACTATAATTTAAGTACAGTAAGTATAAGACCAGATAACTAAGAAAATTATTATATAAAAAATCTAATAGGAATAATATTAGATTTATAGAAACTATATTTATTATAAATAGAAATATAAGATACCGTATTAGTAAGTAAAAGATTACTTAGTAGAATAACCTAATAATATAATTTCTATAATATAAAAAATAGTAATCTGATAACATAACACAGAAACTAATAAAGATATATAATAATTTTATAATATTATAAGGCAAGAAGGGGGACTCTTTTAGAGAGAAAATTAAAAATTCAGATAATAAAAAAATTACAAAATAAAAAACAGAAAGAAACTTATATCTATAATAATTATATAGTAAGTATACTAGGAATATTATTAAATATATAAATTAAAATACTATCTAGAGGAGTACTATATTACTAAATACTAAAAAGTTATTTTAAGAAACAGAATATATAAATACTAATAAGCACTATAATTAGCAGGAAATAAGTAATATAAAGAACTAAATAAATAAAAATTAGCTATATAAATAAATAAAATTTATAAATAGATATTTATACTAGTTATAACTAATATAACATACTATCACCCTGTTAGATATCTAGAACTGGGATGGAATTAGAATAAGAAAAAAAAAAACCCTTTATTAATACTATAAGTATAAAATAACAATACCGTAAATAAAATAATAAAAAAAGAATACTAGATATATATAGTATTAAATTATACTAAAATAGATTATAAATAGAATAAGCACGTCATACGTGTTAAAGGACTAAAAATAAAGAAAATACTATAATAATTAGTAAATAAAAAAGAATTTAACTTATAACAGGAATTAGTTTACATGAATTTAGAAAATAAATTACAGGATTTAAAATTAGATATATATAAATAATTATTATAGAATAAATATTAATTAAGATATTAATTATATTAAACTAGACACCGTTAAGAGGGATAGTTAGTTATAGAATTATATAAAAAACTCACATATCAAGAATATTTCCTAGGATGGAAATGTAAAGATTATGGGAAATAAACTAAAAATATATATAAAATACTTAATAAAAAAGCATGTTAACTCTAAAGATATTTAATTTATAGACTTAAGAAAGAAACATTAAAGAAATAACTACTACTTAAAAGTTAAATATATATAAAAAACTAGAAAACTAGTAAGACGCGACTAAACTATCAGAAAGCTAAGAAAAAATTAAAAGAAATATATTAATTATATACACATAACTAAACTAAAGAAGACATGAAAATAAGCTATATATAAATATATATATTAATATATATATTAATAGTAACTAGATACTAGCACTTATAAATAGTAGAGCTAACAAGACACTAATATTAAATAAATAAATATAGAGATACTAGATACTAACTAAAGTTTTAAATAAACTTATATAAGTAAGACACGTAAACAATAGTCTAGTAATATTCAGAAAAAGTCTAATTAATTTTAAAATAAAGAATATAACTATTTAGATAGCAAGTTATAAGGATAACTGTTATATTAAAATTATAAATCTAGGTAGTAAGAATTTTATCTTAGGATAAGACTAGCTAGCATAATAAAACCTAACTATTAATTAAAAAAAAAACTATAAGTAACAAGAATAAATATTATAGACAATAATAATAAGTAATAATTTAGATAAAGAAAATAATACTTTATAATACTAAATTTATTATACTAAAAGAATACTAGAAGGAATTTAGAGAATAGTTTTTTAACAAAGCTAAAAACTAGTTACTAGAATACTAAGGCTAAGACTATAAAATCACGCTTAAAAAAGAAACGGATCTAAAACTAGAATTACTATACTAGTTATCTATTAATTAATAAGAGGAATTATAATAATATCTGAATAATAACTTTAGAAAAGGATATATTTAGATAAGTAAAAACAAGATAGCATTACTAACACTCTTTATACTAAAAAAAAAAAAAACAGTAAATTACGATTATGTGTTAACTATAAATATTTTAATAAAACTATAATAAAAAATTATTACTTTATACTATTAATATTAGAACTTATAGATAAGTTAAGAGGAGTAAAATAGTTTAGTCTTTTTAATATTAAGAACAGATACTACTAGATATAAATTGCTAAAAGACATAAATAATTAATAATATTTAAAACTAAATATAAGTTATTTAAATATTTAGTTATACTATTTAGACTTACTAACGTATTAATAATATTCCAGATAATTATTAATTATGTGCTAAGGGAATATCTAGATGTATTTATAATAGCATATTTAAATAATATACTTATATATACAAATGAAATGCTAGAAGAATATGTTAAGTATACTAAAAAAGTATTATAAAAGCTTATAAAACATAGGCTATATATTTAAACAGAGAAATATATATTCTATAAAACAGAAGTTAAGTTCTTAGAATACTTAGTATTCTGAGATGGAATAGCAGTTAACTTAAATAAAGCTAAAGATATTCTATCTTAGCTAATACTAATAAACATAAAAAAAGTTTATTCTTTCCTTAGATTTATAAGATTCTATTAATAATTTATTAAGGACTATTTAAAAATCACATTACTCTTAACGGAATTACTAAAAAAGGATTAATAGTTTAAGTGAAAATAACGCGATGAAAACGCTTTTAAGATATTAATAAAAATATTCTAATAACCACTAATATTAAAGATATTTAATTTATGGTTTTAAATAGAGATATATATAAACGCATTAGATAAAACTACTAGAGCTATTCTATTATAAATATAAAATAATAAATAAAAATATTTAATAGACTTCTTATTTTATAAACTTATAATTACTAAGTTAAACTATGATATTTACAACAAAAAACTATTAGTAATAGTTTAAGTATTTAAAAAATAGAAACATTACTTAAAAGGAGCTAAGTACTAGATTATTATTTATTTAAATTATAAAAATCTAATAGTATTCATAATAATAAAAAAGTTAAACTAATAATAAGTTAGATAATAGAAACTAGTTTCTACTTTCAACTTTTAAATACTTTATAAATTAGGGAAAGAAAATATAGCGGTTGATATACTTAGTTAATAAATAAATTATATAAGAAATATACTAGAAATATATAATATAATACTTAAGTAGAGACCAAACGGATTTCTAAAAAGCTTATAAATAAATATTAAGATAATAGTTATTATTAAAAACACCTAAGAAAAATAAATAAGGATATATAATAATAGATAACTATAATAGCATAAAATAGGAACTATTTTCGTACTAGATATATTATAAACTAAACTTATTAAGAATTAACATTCAGCTGAAATGCACGGACATTAAGGAATTAAAAAAACTATAAAATAAATTAACAAACATTTTTAGATTCTAGGGATATAAAAAAAGATTAGAGTTATTCTTTTAAAATACATTAAGTATAAAAAGAATAAGGTATTAAGATATAAGAAATATAAATTTATATAATTAATTTTTTTACTAGACCTACTATAGGAAGCAGTTATAATAGACTTTATTATAAAAATACTAATAATAACTATTTTTTAAAACTAATAGTATAATATAATACTAGTTATTATAAACTGACTTATAAAATATACATACTTTAAACTAACATATATAAAAATTAAAGTAGATAAATTAGTAGCTATATTTATTAAATTATTAATTATATAATATAGACTACTATGAGAATTTGTTATAGATAGAAATAAGTTATTTATATTAATATTTTAAAAAATATTTATTAGAAAGCTAGAGGCTAAACATCGCCTCTTAATAGTATTTTATTTATAAATAAATAAACAAACAGAACAAATAAACCAAACATTAGAATAATATCTATAAATATACGTTAATAAGTAATAAGATAATTAGATTAACTTACTACTAATAGCTGAGTTTATATATAACTCTATAAAGTCATTAACTATAAGAAAATTACTATTTTATATAAACTATAGTTATAAGTCTACAGCGTATTAAGAACTATAGAAACTAAATAAAATATCAGAATTTATAAAAACAAAGGTTAAAGAATTATAATAACTTTACTAGAAAATTATATAGAAAATTACTTATAAAGGTAATTTTAGTAAACAGAAAAAAGATAAGTCTAAAATTAAGAGACTAATTTTTAAAAAGACAGATAAAAATTTCCTACTATAAAAAAACTTAGAAATAAAATAACTATTAAAAAAACTGGATTATATTAAATTAGGACTATTTAAGGTTAAATAATAAATAGAATCTATAAATTATAAACTATAACTACTTCAAGATATAAGGATTTACTTAGTTTTTTATATTTTAAAACTAGAACCAGCACTATAGAATGCTGAACTATAGATAATACTTAAACTTAAAAAAGATATAACTAAGTATAAAGTCTAATAAATTCTAGACTACTAATAGTTTAGATATTAGTAAAAGTATTTAGTTAAATAAAAAAACTATAGACCTAAAGACAATACGTGAGAGCTAGTTAGAAATTTAAAAAATAGTTTAAAGCTAATTAATTAATATTATTAGAAAAAGTAGTAAACGCTTACTCTAAAGCCATATCTAATAAATAAAGAGAATAAAGAATATTCTATTTAAAACTTAAAAAAAAAAGCGAAGCGATATCAGACGTTATAGATAATAGTATATTAAATTAATTCTAACAGTTTTACTCTTTCTTTTTTATTATATAAACTTTATTAATTAAGGTAAGCTTATGCTGGAATATTTTCTTTTTTTAAGAATTTATTTAAGCTAACTAATAATAAATTTATCTCTTATAAGCTTAAAGTTCTTTTTCTTACTAATAATAAGCTAATAAATTATTCTAAACTTTCTTAAGCGAATAGTGTAATTTCTTTTTATTATAATCTAACTAATCCTACTTAGATTATAATATAATAAGATTATACTTTATATTTTAATTAATATATTTAGAGTATTACTTAGAAGCTAGATTTACTAGGTAATAATAGTTATTATTATAATAACAGGAATATAAGAATAGCATGTAATAGTTATTCCTTAAAACCTTTTAAGCTAGATAGTAAGCTTATTTTAAGAATAATTCTACTTAAGTTATTCTTAGGAAATTAGAAGGAAAAAAAAAATATAAAAAGTTTATTATAATGCGGCTTTATAGGGACTGTTATCTCTAAGTCTATTTAAATTAAGTACTGTATAGAGCCTCTGTACAGACCATACGGGCCCTCTTACCTCCGGAACTTTATATATATTCTGTTTATAGCTTCTATATATAGCTTTGTAAGCTACGTCTTATAATCCACCCTATACTATATACTGTTATTATAGTTACTGACCTTGTCTATACTCTGTTGCTTTCTGATATTACATAGCTTCTCCCTATATGTTAGCTCCGTAACCCCCGCTAGTCCCGCAGAATAAAGATAAATTCCTGTGATCTATATAGGAATAATTGTAAGAATGGCTAGACTATATTACAGTTCTTTATGGTATCTATAAAGGCCAACTATAGTGACTTGCTGCTACCGCGGTGGAGATAGCAGACCTCCGCGAGTAAGTCATAATGCTTAAGAGAGTTTATAGCTACCAGAAGGAGGAGCTATAGGAAGCTTAAGAGTAGATTATAGACCTACGTGTACAGCTACGGTCTGGAAGCCTAATACCTACTGTCTTTACTCCCGTCTCCATCCCTGTTCCTACCGCTGGCCTGACTGAAACTGAACCGCCTGTGATTGTTCCTTCTCCGTTCCTGATTTACACTCTCTCTGAACGCCTACCTGACCCTGATAGGTTTAGTGGTAACTGAAATAACCTTTAACGCTTTATAGCATAGATCTATATGAAGATGATTGTAAATCAAGACCGCTTCCCTACCGCTAAATCCTGTATGGCTTACGTAAATGGATGACTTGAAGGTACGCTATATAAGTAAGTCCTTCTGTACATTACTAACGGTATCTACTGCCTACTGGATTACCCTGCGATACTAGAAATCCTAGAGCAAGCCTACAGAGACTTAAATCAAGCCCGTAATACCCAACAGGATCTGTTTAAACTCCGCTAGAAGAACTAAGAATTTGGTGCCTTCCTAGCGGAATTCTAACAGTTAGCCCTTAAATCTAGGCTGTCTGAAGACTCCCTGCCGACCCTCCTAGAGAACGCCGTCTCTAAAGAATTACGGGACATGCTACTCCATAATCTGCCACTGAATTACCAGTACCATCCGCTAGCCTGCCACCTATAAGACCTTAAGAACCGCCACCGCTACTATGACCTAGCTGCTTCCGTAAGTAGCTACAAGACCTGTAATCCCTAGCCTATGACCTAGAAGCGTACTGCTTCTCCACCAACAGCCGTCCCCGCCGCCCCTACTGCCGAAACCATGGATCTGAGCCGCCACCGCCGACTGAACTCCTCAAGCTAGGGCCGTAAGAAACGCCGCGAATGCTACTGCTGCAGCTTAAAAAGCCATTTTATCGCTCACTACTCCCACCCTGACACCCGCTAGTTCCGAAGTACCTTTACCCGTACGCTGTCTGGTTTGCCACCTCTGTCTCCTGTCCACCCCTCTGCCTACTCCTATACCCCACTATATTCTCCACCGCGTAGCCCAGTAAAAGCCCCGAGCCGCGGCTAAGTCACGCCCTGGCTCCGGAACTACGCTCCCGTAAGATCTCCGCCATCGCCGTCCACAAGATATTAATTGAGAAAGAGCTTAATTTACGGTTCTGTACCCTCATACTACCTGCTAAACTAACCCCTACTACTACCAAATACCTAACGTAGTCTACTAGCCACACTGCTACTACCTATAGCCTTATTAATAGCAGAGCTAAAGGAGACTTCGTCGACTAAGATTAGGCTATTTCTATAGACTTCTAGCTAGAACAGCTAAAGAGGCTATTCCGCCTTAATGTTATAGATGGAACTAAGTTCCGTAGTAGACTTATTACCTCGTACATTACCGTAAGACTCCGTATTAACAACTATACTAAAATAATCTGCCTGTTTACGACTATCTTAGGGTCATACTCTATTATACTAAAAGTATACTAGCTGTAGTACTATAACCCTTAAATTAACTAGGCCGTAAACATTCTTATATTTAATAGCTTATTTTGCTATAACTGTTACGAAATCTCGTTTGCCCTAGCGTAGACCTGTGGGGTTATCTCTATCCTATAGAAATTAATCTCTAAATCCTACTACAACTAGGAGAACTGTAGGAAGCTAGATGTTTATTTTATATTTCTAAAAGCCTATACTGCGTACGCCTGCTGTAGTAGCTACTATTTATTTACTATCTCTATAAAGAATATTAAGTAAGCTTTTATTATAACTAAGAGTATAAATCTATAGAAAAAGCTCCCGCCTAATACCTAGAAATTTCTATTCTAGTTTTATTAGTTCTTTTTGTTAGAAAAAGCTGAAAACTTGCTACCGCACTGCCTGTATGATTATAATATCTAGCTAATAAAAGAAAAAACCCCGCTCTTTAGCTGTCTATATCTAATATCCTATATAGAGCTGTAAGTGCTCCGTGAATGGCTTAATAAGAATCTCTAAAAAAGATTTATTTACTCTAGCAGCTCCCTAACTATATCTCTGGTTCTATTCATAAAAAAGGTAGATAGAGAACTCTAATTCTATATTAACTACTATATACTAAATAAGATTATTATAAAGAACCGTTACTTACTACTGCTAACTAAGAAACTACTAAATAACTTAAAGGGAATATAATACTTTTCTAAAATTAATATCCTATAGGCCTTTAACAACCTCTGTATTAAAGCTAGCTAAAAGTAGCTTACTATATTCTAGACTTATTTTAGTTTATATAAGATACTAATAATACTATTTAGGTTAACAGGTGCCCCTATAACCTTTTAGCGGTATATAAATAATATTTTACAGGAATACCTAAACCACTTTTATACTATCTATATAGACGATATTCTAGTCTATAGCTATACTTATACTGAATATAAAGAATACTTTTATTTAATACTAGAAAGCCTACAAAAGGCAGGCCTACACGCAAAAGCGGAAAAGTATAAGTTCTTTATAACTAAAACTTAATTTCTAAGCCTAATTATAGGCTGTAATAGTATCCGTATGGACTTAAAGAAGATTAAAATAGTAGCTAACTAAGTAACACTAATTTATATTATAAATATATAGGTGTTTATTAGCTTTGTAAACTTCTACTACTGCTTTATATAAGAATTCTTTTATATTACTACTCTACTAGTCTGTCTAACATAGAAGGATATATAGTTTAACTAGGATAATAGCTATAAGAAAGCCTTTTAGAGGCTAAAAATAGTATTTACTACAGCACTTATTCTAGTACTATTTAACTAGGAAAAAGAAGTTATTATTAAAATAAACACTAATAACTACGTCTCTGCAGAAATACTATTATAATATAAAGATAATAGTATTCTATAGTCTATTACATTCTTCTTAAAAAGCACTTAATAATAGAGTGTAACTATAAGATCTATGATAAGAAACTACTAGTAATTATTTACTACTTTAAAGAATAGCGGCTAGAACTTAAGAGATGCGCCTTACTAATTATAGTAATTATAGACTATTATAATTTAAAGTACTTTATGATAATAAAGTTACTAAACTATTACTAAGCCCGCTAGTCTAAATTCCTGTCCCGCTTTAACTTTAAGATTATATACTATCTTAGAAAGTAAGGCGTGAAGTTAGACTCCCTAACTAGAAGGTTAGCTAATCTATTATAAAAGGGGAATAAAAGGCTCCGCTACTAAAGCTAGACTATTCTAAAGTAAGAAAACCTAGAATTGCTCCTAGCTACCGCCCTACCTACTGTAATTAACTATAAGAAAAAATTAGTCTGCTTCTCTGACCTGCTAGAGACCTCTGTCTATAAAATTATTATAATAACTTGTAACTAACTCTACTAACGCGCTGCTAAACTGTTACTACCTACTGAACCTGTTCCTATTTCTGTTTCTGCTACTACTACTATTAGACCTACCACTACTCTAGAATCTAAACAGACTGAAAACCTGCTACCGCTAAGGATCTAGATCTTATTCTAGAAAGGCTACTATACTAACCCCGTAATTGACTCTATACTAACTAACTTACGGAAGGGAAACCGTAAGAACGAATACCTAACACTAGCCGAGTGTGCTGAGATAGACGGATATTTGTGATATAAAAAAAGGCTCTATGTATCTAACACAGACGAGCTAAAAGCTGAACTACTCCGTTCCTACCATAAGAGCCCTATTACTGGCCATATGGGCTGTAATAAAATAGATGAACTACTATCCCGTAAGTACTACTAGCCCCGCATGTACGACTTCGTCGCCTGCTAGCTCTGTAACTACCATACCTACTGCCGTGCTATCCCGTTAAGAGAAGCCCGTCAAGGAGTCCTGAAACCGCTACCTGTCCCGGACCGTGCCTGGAAGGACGTGTCCGTAGACTTTATCGTCCACCTACCGCTAAGCGGCCGTTACGATGCGGTAATGACCGTAACCTGCCGTTTAACAAAGATAAAGCACCTGATCCCCTGCCGAACACGCTGTAACGCTAAAGACGCCGCCCGCCTGTTCCTAACGTATGTGTAGAAACTCCACGGCTTACTAAGTACCGTCCTCTCTAACCGCGGACCCCAGTTCATCTCCGAATTCTGGAAGCACCTGAACCGCCAGCTGAAGATCACAACCCTGCTGTCAACCGCGTACCATCCTGAGACTAATGGCTAGTTAGAACGGACTAACGCGGTCCTCGAGCAGTACCTGCGGTCGTATGTTAGCTACCTACAGGACAACTAGTCTAAATGGCTACCGCTAGCTGAGTTTGCCCTAAACTCTGCCCGCTCAGAAAGCACTACTGTTTCCCCGTTCTTTACGAACTACGGCTTCCACCCAAGAATTGGGTTTGAACCGTTAGCTACCGCCCACTCTGTACAAGGCCAAGACTCTGAGAAGCTTACAGCTAAGATACAAAAGATTACAGACTACCTACGTGCCGAACTGTTAACTGCGCAAGCCCGTTATGAAGACCAGGCAAACGTACACCGCCGCCCTGCCCGTCTATTCCGTACAGGAGATTCTGTATAGCTGGACGCCCGGAATATCAAGACCCTGCGCCCCGCGAAGAAACTAGATTGGAAGAATCTAGGCCTATTCCAAGTTATAGAGGCTGTATCGCCGTACGCCTACCGTCTTAAACTACCAAACGGGTTCCGCCTCTATAACGTGTTCTACGTTAGCCTGCTCCGCCCTGCCGCAACTAACCTGCTACCCCGCCAGCAGATACCGCCCCCTCCGCTAATAGAGATTAACGGTAAGCGGGAGTAGTTTGTTAAAGAGATTATTAACTCCCGCTAGGACCGCCGTGGCCGTAATGGCACCCCATAACTGAAGTATATAGTTAGATAGACCGGATACGATGAGTTGACTGAGACCCCTGCCCGCTGGATAGAGAACGCTACAGACGTAATTCAAGTGTTCTATTAGCAGTACCCTGAGAAGCCTGGCCCTTAAGGCGACCGTAGAGACTACGGCCGTAAGAAGAGGAGTACTGTTATAGTGCGGCCCTATGGGGACCGTTACCTCTAAGCTTGTCCGAATTAAGTACCGTACAGAGCCTCTGCACAGACCGTATAGGCCTTTTTATCTCCGGAACTTTATATATATTCTATCTATAGCTTCTGTATATAGCTCCGTAAGCTACGTCTTGTAATTCACTCTGTACTATATACTGTTGTTATAGTTACTAACCTTGTCTATACTCTACCGCTCTCTAATAAAGTTCTTATAATTTTAGCTTTCACATAAAGAACTAGCTGCCTTTATATTATCTATAAAAAAAAACAGAATAACCTTCAGGTTAAAGGCTTAGAGGAAGGGGATAATATTATAAACTATAATAAAAAAAAAGACGTAGCTAAAGAGACGCTGTTGTAGAAAAAATAGTATAAAAAAATATATAAAAAATACTAATAAATAAAAATAAACTCGAGAAAATAGAATCTATAAATAGGACTACTTTTAAGTAAGTTTAAGTTCTATTAGAAATAGTATTTAAATAAGTAAGTAAATTAAACGACTTACTACAGTAAGATATAAAAAAAATAAGTACTAATAATAAAAATAAGACTAGGTATAAACTTATCTTTCTTTATTTTCTCTAATAGTATTTAATATACTTCTAATTAGTATATAATATACTTACGGAGGATTTTCTATAAATATAGGACATAAAATAACTTAGAGATATTTTAAATTCTTTATAGTTACTCTAAAATTAAGATTTATACTTTAAGTGATATAGTTTAATATTATTCTATTAAATTTTAACTTATTATATTATTTCTTCCTATCTTAACTAAGTTTAACTATTTTTTTATTAAGTCTAATAAGCTATCTAATCCAAACATAAGGGAACTAATTAACGTTATATAATTAATTAAATAACTAGTTACTAGTTTAACTTTATATTAGTAAGTTAATAACCTGTAATATAAATAAAATATTAGTTATAATTAACTAATATTAAAACTAATACTAAAAACTAATTTATAGATGTAATAGTCTTATGTACGTTACTAAAAGAATTTTTATAAAGTTTATTAAAACTAGTAAATATAGTTTACTTTATATTAAAAAGATATTTATAAAGCTTACTAGAGCTAGTAGATGTAATTTATTTTATATCTAAAAAATCTTTATAAAGCTTATTAAAACTAGTAGGTGTAACTTACTTTATACTAGCTATAATTAAAATATTAAACAAAAATTAGTTAAAGTAAAATAATTAATAATAAATGTAAGTAATAAAGTAAGCGTTAAAATTTATTATATATTAGAATTAAAAATACGTAAAAATAAAGATAAAAGTAAGTAAAAGAAATTTTTAGTAAAGTATAAGTATGTAATTAGCTATTTAGTATATAAATTACTTATTTATTTAATTTTATTTTACTATCTTACTAATACTAACTTACTAACTTTGTTAAAATAATCTTTGTAAGTTTATACTTTACGTAAACTAATACCTAAACTAATACTATATTTTAGTAATATTTTATTTACTAGCTATTTATTATGCTTTTAAAAAGTACTATAAAATCTACTTATATGATATTACTAAATAAATATAAAAAATAATAATAATAAATATTTAAATAATACACATACTACTAAAGAGAGGAATAAGGATAATAATTTAGAAAATAAAAAGCTAGCATTAGCACGTAATAAGAACGTAATAAATAAATTTATCTTAAAATATTAAATAAAATATATAAAGAATTATATAGCTAAAATTAATGCTGCTAAAGAGAAGAATAAAAAGACTATAACTAAAAATCTAAAGTAGAAAGTAAAAACTAAAGCTATTAAAAAACTATAAGTAGATAAGATATTAGTCTTAATATTAGTTACTAATATTAATAGGTTTAAAGATAGTATTTATTAGACCTAGAAAATAAAGCTATATAACTCTAATCAAAATTATTTTATTTAATTTTCTATTTTTAAGAATAATTACTTAAAGTCCTAAGTTATATTAAAATAGGCAAGTAAAAAAAGTAATTCTTTATTAATAATACTTTATAGCTAAAGTTAAGAATATATAATAAAAATATATATTTTCTAAAACTTAGTAAATTTAGCTAAAGCTTTGTAATTATTTTTATTAAAAAACTCCTTATCAGGATCTAGCGTATTTTTATAGTAATATATACTATAATTATAAGTACTACCATAACTCTACTATTTAAAATAATTTTAATTATTAATAATACTAAACTTAGGGGTAAGTACCTTATTCTTAAAAGCTTAAACATAATAATAAAAGTAATAAGCAATAATATAGGAATTATTCTAAATATTATTATGTATAATTTTAATTCTAGTAACAAGAGTAGCATTTTTTTACTTATTATATTAAAAGAAATATTATATTAGATTATTCTAATAGTAATTAGCTGTAGAAAAAATAATAAATAAGCTTAAACTTTTTAGTTACTATATTTAGTAAAGTATTAGTTTTAGTATTAGTTCTAGTTTTAGTTTTAGTTTTAGTTCTAGTATTAGTTCTAATATTAGTCTTAATATTAGTTCTAGTAAATAGTAAAATAGAATTATATATTATAGCTTTAAGATTCTTACTTTTATTTACCTAAAAAGGGCGTGTTCTACAAAAGGTTTTAGTAAAACACATAACTAAGTTTAGTATAATAATAAACTAGATACTATTATTCTTAAAAGTATTTTAAAGCTTATTAATAGAAATTCCTTTATTATTAGATATTCTTAATATAAAAAAATTAGACTTTATATTTATTTACTTTTGTATAATTGTATTAAATGCTATATAATAAAAGTATAAATATTACGCTATACAGCTATTCTTATATAATAATATATATTTAATATAAAACTTATAGTTAATATATTATTAGTAAAGTATTATAAACTTTTCTGTATTTATAAAAAAGTATATTAAAAAGTCCTATTTAGTAATACCTTACTACAGTTAAACTCTAATAAAGAAGTATATTAAATAGATACTATAAATAATAAAACTTAAGCTATAATTTAACACTATAGAACTTTTAACTTCTATATATTAGAAACTAGATTTAGGACTATAGTAACTTAGAAAACAGAATTATCTTTACTATTATTTTTATTATTATTTTTACTATTATTCTTACTGTTGTTTTTACTATTATTTTTGTAAAATATTTCTATATTAGTATTTAAATCTATAGTTACTTAGTTATAAACAGGACTTCCTTACGTAGTATTTATAAACTATTTTTATTAAATAGACTTAAGAAATAATTTATTTACTTTAATAGTAGATAAATTATAGTTTATGTAATTATTATTAGAAAGAGTACTTAAGGCTTTATTATTAATAATAATATTTCTATAGTTATTATAATTCTATTATAAAAAGTATAGCTAATACTAAACAGCTTAATACTGTATATAGTAGTTATTTTAAAACTATTAGTTAACATACTTATAATTATTACTAAAAGAATAAAGTAACTTAAAAAGTATAATATTAAGGTCTTAAGAGAAAAAAAATAATAAAGTAAAAATCTTCCTAATATTACATAAAAAGTAGTAAATATACCTTGTATATTTATATTAGGTATTTTAATGTTAGTAAACTTCTATAAAAATATACACTTAAGTAATTAATATCTTTTTTATAAAGAAAAGTTTTAAAAGCTTTTTAGGTTACAAGCTAAAGTCTATCTTATTATTATAATTAAATAAGAGTATAAAATTAGAATCTTAAGTGCTATCTTTAAGTGTTAAGAATTTAATTTAATTTTTATAATAAATAAAGCACTTTCTATTTATAAGCTTTATATTAAAATAGTATTTATTATAAGTACTATAAGTCTCTATTACAGGCTTATTAAAGTAGGTGTAAAACTTTTTAATTAGTTATTAATCTATAAAGCTAAAATAAAGATTATTTAAAAAAGTATTACTTAAAAAATCTATAAAAAAGTTAAATAACGGCAGATTATAAAATAGACTTATATTAAAGAGTATAAGTAAAGTAGAAAAAAAGAGCCCATTAAATAAAGTATCCTAAAACATAAATATAAACTATAAAAACTAATTTAACTTAATATCTTAAAATATAAATGTAGAATATAAAGACTAATTTAACTTAGTATCTTAAAATAAAGTAGTTAATTAAGAAGACTTATTTAACCCCTTTTAGCACCTTATTACGAATAAAATAGATAGTATAAATGAAACTTAATTATCTACCTAATAATTAGTATAGTGTTGTCTTTAAACTTTAGTTTAAACATAATAAATATTAGCTTAAACTATAGTATTATTATTATCTAATATATTTAGTAAATAATAGAGATGACTGCGCCGCTATTAGAGAAATAAAAAACTATATAATATAATTAAAAAACTTTATAGTATAGAAGGTAGAGCTATAAGTGTAAAATATTATATAAATATAACTACTCTTAACAAAAAGTATTATATAAACATAATTACTTATAGTAAAGATATAAAATAGTAAGAAGTAAAAGATAGAAATAATATAGCTTTATACTTATACTATATAACTAATTAGCTATAGAGTTATTAAGAAAATAAATATAAGTAAATATATATATAGTATATTAATATATCTATAGTATAAGTATTTAGTTTTTTAAGTACTATAGTTTATTTTATTAGTAGCAGTATTTTTAGGGTTACCATACTAGTTATAAAACGAAAACAAATCTATTAATAAAAAATAATAAATATACTAGCAAATATAATAAGCATAAAAAAAGTTATATAAAAAAGATATTAATTAACTTATTAAAGTATTAATTATATAAGAATTATTAGTAACTTTAGTATGCTTTTAGCGCGAAATAACTAGGGCTTAATTACATAACATTAGTTTTTTTAGCTAACTAAAAGATAGGAATTTTTAGTACTATTTTAGTAAAGTTTAGAATAAAAACCTCTTTTTATTTAAATAAAAGAAGCTTTACTATACTTAGTAATAAAAGAAATAAAAAAAGATTACTTTATTAAATTAAATTAAGCTACTAATTTAATATAAAGCTAGTAAAATTAGAAAAAAAAATGTAGTTATAAAAAAATAATATTAGCTTTATTATTTAAAAAAAGAGTATTAATTTTACTTTAATGTACTTATTAAACTTATTTAATACTAAAACTTTTTTAAGCTTTTTTTTTAAAATAATACTTATATAAAACATTACTAATTATTTTTAAGTTAATTAAATTAGCTATATTTTTAAAAACAGTTATATATTTATGCTTTTTTATTTATAATTACTATATAACGTTAATTATAACGTTAATTATTTTATTAATTATTTTAAAGTAAGTTTACTTAATAGCTTTTTACTTAGTAGTAAAATATACTTTTTAGTAACATAAATTTAGTATAAGTATAACTATATATAGGTATTTTATTAATAAGTTTATAATACTTATTAAATACAAACTATATTATAAGTAGTAACATAAAAAAGATTTTATTACTTTTATTTTTATTTTAATTCTTCTTAATATAGTTAATTAAAAAATTTATTAGTTTTAGTACTTGATTAAAAAAATGTATAATTTCTTTCTAAAACATTAATTATATCATAAAAATACTTTAAAATATTACTAGTTTTAATTAAAGTATTTTATTTATTATAATTAATAAAGTTTTAGCACATTTTATTTTAGTTTTTTTTAATTAAAACTTAAATATAGCTTTTTAACTTAATTATTATTTCTAATATTATTAACTAAAAGTTTTAACATATATTATTATTATAAAAAGTATATATATAGTAGGTTTAATAACTTTTTAATATTAAAATAATAAGTACTAAAATTAAATACTAATATTATAAATTTTTCTAAAAATACCTAGTATTTTTTTATTTAACTTAGTATACATTATTTTACTTATATTTACTTTTTAAGTATATTTTATAATATTCTTTATTTTAATAAAACTTTTTATAATTTAAATAGTTAGCTTTATTTTTTTTTATAAATAAAACTATTTAATAAACTAAATTAAGTATATAAATTATACAATAAATATAGTACTACTAAGTATTTTAAAAAGTAATTTTTTTATAAAAACATAGTAAATTTTATTATTTAACTTGTAGTTGCTTTTTATATATAAAAAAAAGTAAGTTACCTAATATAATTTTAATTTAAAAATGTATCTATAAAATAGCCTATTTTTTCTTACTAATATTAAATTTTTTATTTACTTTTTAGCTTTATAGCTTTATTTATATTTTTAAAAAACTAATATAGTTTTTTTATCCTTTTTCTATTTTATTAACAAAAAATACTATAATTACTTAGTAATAGCTATTATTTAGTAATAATTAAATAGTTATAGTAAAGTAGATTTTTAATAAAAATTTAGTAAGCTTTTATTTAATTACTTTTTTAAATACTTTATATATTTTTTTATAAGCTTTTTTATTAAACTTTAAAAACTTTTTATTAAGCTAATTTGTTTAACAAGAATAGAGATTAAACTCTTTATTAAAAAATAAAACTTAAACTATTCTATAATTAATAAAAAGAGGTTATAATTAATTATTATTAAAATAAGAATATTTAGCTAGTTAGCTTTATTAATAGAGTTATAAAAAACGTTAGTGTTTTAAGTATTTAAGAAATTATTAGCACGTTACTACTATAGTTTAAAGCTTATAGTAAGTTAATTTACTTTCTTTTCTACTTTAATTTTAACTAACAAAGTAATAGTAACTTCATATTTTAATTTTAAGTAAAATTAGAATATTAATATACTAGAGTAGATCTTTCTATATTACTTATAATAGAAAAGCTCTTAATTTAAGTTACTACATACTAGCTATCTATTTAAAGACTTATTAAGTATATAACTTTAGAGTTTAATATCTTTATACAGTTTTAAACACTTCTACTAGAATATATTAATAAAGTAATAAGAGCTATTTCTAGCAAGAGTAACGTCATTAAAATTACGTAAATTAAGGTTAGTAAGAGTTAAAATATTGTTAGCAGCTTTATTATAAGATATTTTTTGGCTTCTAGTCTCCCTTTAAGAGTTCTCTATAATAAGGCTTTAATGAAAACTAATGGAAATTTAGTGTATAAAGCGCGTAAGAACAGTGAGATATAAGCGAAATATACGTGAGATATATCTTTATAGGGTTATAGGACACTAAAGAACCAAGCAAAGCGCGCACAGGCACAAAAAAGGTAGGAACTAGGCCTTTTTAACATTAGTGCGTCCCTAGATGTCGAATGCGAGTAGGTGGGCGCATCTCAAGTGCATCTTAAGCGCATCTGATAATTATCCAGCAATTCTGCAATCTTTCATGTTGAAGGCGAGTTTCAGCGTCAAAAAATAACCCTCAATTTATATAACTACGTAACTAATGTAACATAACTACAGGTTCATTAGTTATAGTTTTCTAAAGGCTAGTTTCAGTTATAACTAATTTATATAACATAACTGTAACTAGTTATGAACGTCTCTGCCTTTACTTACCTGATATGATCCGTGTAGTTACACATAGTCTAGACTTAAGCGCGTGGACGGGGGCCAAGACGCAGTCTACTCATCTTTATACCTAGCAGGCCCCGGCGGTTTACGATGACGGAAAAACGGTGGAATGAACTTTCGGTAATCTTCTCTGGGCAGTAAGAATCCAAACGCCAAGCCAATCACGAAAAGGCAAGTCAATTCCCCGGTAACTATTAGTGTGTCAGTAAACATGAGTTTATACCGCAGGAAAAGGGAAATTTCGTGGTACGTACACATTCGCCCAGTAAGGCATCTTAAGTCGTAGCTCACAGAGCCTGACGTGTTATATGGGAATTGATCAACTAACACAGCGAAAAGACTACTCATAAACGAAATTGGAGTCTGCATCCCGACTTAGCAAAACAACTTCCGCATAATCTCGAAGCTGAACATACGAAGATGATGGTAACTATAGTGAACAGCACTATGTAGTGATTAAGCGATCTTACAGCTTCTGCCTCATCAAGAGCGCTTTGGGCCTATTTTACCTGCACAAGATAGTCGAGCTGGCAGAGCAATTAGCATCTATTACTAGCAAATGTAAAAAAGAGAAAGGGATTTATCCTACTCCTTTAAGAGTCCTTCTTGCGGCTTCATCCAACCTTTCAATACGTGTAATCAAGCCCTCGACAGCACAGTCCTCTAAGAATTCAGCCCTGTATTATATACTATTGTCATTAAGATTCTGCCAGAATAGTCTGGAGAATCTTTCAACGACGGCAGCTTGGCTCTCAAACACTTGCCAAATAAGATAAAGTTCGTCACGGATATCCTTGACCTCATATATCAGGTTTATTTCTTCGGTGATCGACTTCGAGGCCCTTAGCTTTTTCCGATCAATATCTTTTCCGTTCTCTCAATCTCTTATTATACCAGTAAATGTCCTGAAACATGTGACCTCCTAGTCAGCCTGCCGTGAAAAGATTAAACAGTTAGCTACAACAAATCGTCACAGAATGCCGAAATGAAAAGTATGAAACCAAAAAAAAAAAGGCCAGAAAGGAAAGGGGTAGAATAGCTTAAAGGCTTAGATTAATATGACTAGGGACACTTTTTCTAAATAAGCAGCAACGCAAAACCTTACCCGGCGAGCAATTATACTATTGAATATGTCTAGAATATGGTCCCCTAATCCCGCGTCTTGAAATTTGTCTGGGAATGTGACGCACTTCAGCAGAATATGCATAATAAGGTCTTTCAGCTGTAGGAACGATTCGATACCGCTCTGCCGTACTGTATCCAGGAAAGTGTCCTCGGCCCCAGCGTGGTATCTATCAGGACAGGAAGTAATTACAGTGTCTGAAGTCGACTTAGTTGTAAAACGCCAAGAACTTCTAAAGGGGTCAATTAACTGACTTTCATCCAATTACCAAAGCCAAAGCTAGTGTACCATTAATAACCTAGGCTGATGCTTAGTGCTTAATGCTTTTGTGTTTCCTCATCATCTAATTAGGACGGCTCTATTATCAGTTAGTAATACGACTCCACCATAAGCGGCTATTATAGCTCTAGTCTTGGCCAACAATATAGCTCTAGGAGATCCCGCCGGTTCTGGGTTGTTTCCTTTAGGTAGCGAAATTTGATCTCGGTGTTGCACATCCGGGGTGGCGGAAGGAATCAAAGAAGGCTAGTTATTCTCTGGGATATTCTCCCCGGCTGTCTTAGTGTCTAAATCTGGCTCTAGACTTCCAGCTCCTCCAGTTATTATGTATGTCAGCTATCATGATTTGAGAAAAGCGATAGCGTATATTGAAACTTCTAGCTAAGTAAATTAAGTGAAGACTTACTTATATCAAAGACAAGTTTAGAAACTTGAAGAAAATCGCATCATAGCACCTCAGACACTGCTTAAAGTTCTGTAACTTACCTAAGTTCGTTCCGCTGTCCAACTATTCCCCCTGACTTCGAAACCACGTCCAATCTCTAAAACTCTTTTCCAGGATTTTGTCACTCCTCCGCCTCATCGTCTCTCGTTCAATAAGCCATTTGTAAACCACCTGGTCATTATCTCGCTTCGTTATTTGGTCTAGACTAAGGAGGTCATAGTAAGATTGATCTAGGGTCTCAGGGACTTGTAGACCAGTCAGTCCCCTATACGGTGCGTAGTACCTCTCGAGACTCGTCATTCTCTCCAACTAGACATTTGGCCCTCCCTGGAGTCCCTTGTGTCGCACGAGATATGGCTTGATTTCGAAGTCGAGGTATGGAATCTTCCACACGTTAGTGTGCTTCACGCTGAACAAATGAGAGTTGAATGCACCACTATAGAAAGCTTCCTCCCCTTGGCTCGGGTAAACTCCTCAGAATCTTTTGTATCCATGTTGGGACTGGGCTGCTTCTGATTGTTGTTAGGGAGGCTTCCAGGCCTGCCTTCGTCTACTCTCTGATTGCCTGCTGCACCATTCCTCTTCACTTGAGAGGTCGTCCAAGAATTTGTTATATCCGTCTTGGAGTCGTGCTGCCTCTGATTGTCCTTGGTTCTATCGTCCATCCACGAATCCTCGGCCTAACGGGTAATTAGTTGATTGATTTAGGAGTGACGAGAGATATATATTCGGGCACATACATGCGGCATGCGTATACAACCTGGGGCGTTTATCTTCTTTTTCTCTTGAATATTACGGGTCAAGAACTCCCAGACCTGTGACTTTTGTGGCTCCTCATAGTTGCGGATCATGTACCAGACGAAATCCTGGAAACTTATTTAGACAAGACATTTCAGAAAGCTGCAATCACGCAAGCATATTACCTTAACTCAAGTCATCTCCAATTACCCATTAGCCTCTTTGCTGTTGATTTTGGCGGCTGAAGAGGACTTACATTGTTTGCAGGAAAGTGGATCCACTTCCAAATGTCTTGATCCTGAATGTCGGCGTGTCCATTATTCCTCGCCATTTGCTCTTGGCCTATTCCCTCTTGAGCAACTTGCTCTTTTTTCAATTGTTCCTGGACGTGCTGCTTAAACTGCTCCTGGAGCCCATCAAGTGTCTTCCTGCCATCCTCGTAAATGAAGTGATGCACCGAGGTCGATGTTGGCCAAGATCGTCCCTGCCAGTAAAATCTGATATTCACTGGAAATCCCCGGCAAATAGACGATAGGGGGTTGGGGCACCATGGGCGGCTCTTCGGGATCACAGCCCCGTGTCTCTTACGTAGGGCTCTTCAAGGTTCGTTGAAAATCCAGCTGATTTCAGATTTACGTTGCTCCCATTTCTCTAGAGGGATAAGGTCTTTCGGCGACTTCCCGCCTGTATTATGGACATCTGGATCTGCTCCATAATCGAGAAGCAATTTCATTAAATCTTCGTTGCCTCTTCTAGCCGCTTTGTGGAGAGGTGAATCGCCTTGTAAGCCTTAGTTAGCGCTGGCTCGTTACATTCTGCCCCCATAGCAGCTCCAAAGGCATCTTTGAAGTCGTACTAGGCTCTAGGTTATTTGGAATCACTATTGGAGTTAGATCTCACCAAATTTGTCCTTCGTATTAACCTCCGCGCCATATTTGTCGAGCAAAATTCGAACCGTTGACACTAGATCCTCGTTCCAGTCGCTCCAGACAGCTATGTGCAGCGGTGCTATAGAGGATTTGTCCACTATATCCACATCCGCACCATTGCTCAACAGGCTCTTCATGATATTGTTGTGACCTCTATATACGGCTTCGTGGAGCGCAGTTCTGCCCAGATCATCCTGAACATTAATAAACCTGTCGCAATCAGAATGCCGGAGAAGCTCTCTAACTATTTTCTTATTTTCATGGGCGACTGCTTCGTGTAGAGCCGTCTGCTTCCCTCTCCCGTATCGGTGCCCCAAGTTGATTCCCCTGGCTTTAATGAGTGACTCGGCCGACGCCACTCGATTGTCAGATATGGCCGTGGTCAAAGCCTCGATAAGTCCATCGGCTCCAAAGGTTGCGTTTTCCTTTAGCCTGGGTTCTCGAATTATGCGTTCTCTTGTTCTTAGAAGATTATCGACCTCCCTGTCATCCCCGTCGCGGACAGCCTGTATGAGCTGATTGGTCCACGATTTTTGGTCCAGCTTCCCAGTAAATATTTTCAGGTTGTCAAAAAGCGCACCAAAGGCCCGGGGCGCCGCGGCATTGTTCCATGGAGGAGTCCTTTCTCCAATGGGCCTCGCTAGAGGGGAATCATCTGGGGCAGGATGTGCTGGAGGACCACTTGCCGTCACACCCTCCGCCGGAACCTCAGCGGATCGGGGAGCGTCAGCGGGCGGGTTGCTCGCGGGAAGTTCAGCTAGGCAAGGATTCACTGGATTTGAGCTCGCCATTGACGGAAATAGACAAGTGAGGCAGTTGCAACCAGAGACTCGAGGCTAATGCCTCTTTTTTTTTTTTTGAAAGGGGGGGGGGAATGATTTTGAGCAATCGCCGGTCCCGTAGCGAAGGATGCAAATAGATATGTATAGAATGTAGCCACTAATTCATGTTCACTCATCCAATTAATAACTACACCAAAGGGTACCAATGCAGTGCCTGCCATGCAGAGACCACCAATAGATAATACCTTCAGTCTCCGGGGCGTGGCTGCACAATTATCTTCTGAACTTGACCAGCGGAGAACCCTTGCTTTGACCCCCAAGTGAAGTCGATCGACGTCACCGAAGACGGCCTCAAGCGATAGCCTACCTCAAATGGCTTGAATTCCTGCATTACCCGCATCATAGCTATTCCTTAAACTGGACGAAGAAGGATGGGATGGCGAGGATGCAAATTGCAGTAACGTCTCTCGCATCTGCTAATTGGTCGCCGCAACGAGAATTGTTGACAATGGCTGCATTGTAACACCCCCAACAGAAGAAAAAGAAGGTCACGCAACGAACGAAATCTGCAGGAAGGACGAAATTGGCAACATGAAGTCCGTGTGTGGCTTCAGCTGAAGAACCAGAATTGAAAGCGCACAAGACTGCCAACGAGGCATTTAGTAAGGTATAGCAGAGAGAAGTTAGGGACCACCCCCATACATAATACAGACCACCTTCGCAAGGTCGCCTAATTCAAGGCCTAAAAACACCTCAATTTCGACTACCAACACGCGCATCTAAGCCCATAGATCGTATATTTCGAAAGCGCGCATTCGATTGAGCCCAAAATCAGGCGTATTTAGTATATAAAATGTATTGATATCACGCTTTGAAAAAGGCGACTTTTGACGTTTTTGTCTATGCATCGCGCACCCGAAAGAATGCTAAGGAGCTCACCAATCAGAGCCCAAGGGCTGCGCTTACGGGGTGGTCCCTATTAGCTATGGTGGTGGTCCCTAACTTCTCCCAGTATAGCGGGTCTCCCGGGCTAATGCGAACGCCCAAATGCAGCCTCACAGCTCGATAGGCTTCGAAGACGCGCATCGTGATTGCAAATCAGACGGATCCGGAATGTAATGCAGGAGATCTCTGCCGGGTTGCCTATCCCAGACTGCACGCGTCCACAACAGAGCAGGTAGGCACATTAGCGTTAGCTGGCTTCAGCCCAATCCATCGTCGCCACGTAAAATGTTGTACAACGTTTGTTTCCTAAAGGCCCGTATGGCTCGGCCGCATTAACGTGGAGTTGACTAAATTGCGCTCATCTCACACTGCGACCTAGGGTTGTAAATGTACCGTACAAGAAGGCAAAACCACTGTATGTACCGTACAAGTACTGTACAATCGCCTACGGGAAGTGATTAGGGTTGGAAATATTCGGAATATTCAGCCGAGACCCTTGAATATACCGAATACGTATAATATACCGTATATTTTGAATACTGATTGGTATATTGAAGATGATTATTAATCATAACTTGTGAGCTTGGCTATCTCATTAATCCCCTTAGTAATTGTAACGCCCTCTATAATCTGTGAGAGATCTCCATCATCGTCGCCCTCAGCCTCAAGCACCTCTGCGTCCTCCTCCTCCACCTCGTCGTCGTCAAAATATTGAGGATCCTCGCTATTAATTTGATCCCTAATCTGAAGGTTTGTAAATAGATACACTAGCATCTCAACCTTAGGATTGCCAAGTCGATTTCTAGTTTTATTTTAGATGAATCTATATACGCTCTAATTGCGTTCTGCTGCTCCTGTCGTTAGATTAATACTAAGGGCGTAGATGGTAAGATCTCTAAAGTCCTTAGAGCAATCCTAATCTATCCACTAATCAGCAGGATCCTTCTTATTCTTAAAGAAGAACTAATTGACGTTGTTTGCCTATCTCCCTTATTGAGCCTAAAGGTCTTTAAGGTCGCTCTATACAGCAGAGGCCCTTGCCCAATCACTATTGTATTATTCTAGCAGGTAGTTCTGCATCCTATTATCTATTATCTGAGGAATAGGCACATGGCGCTCCTCACGCGCCAAAGGATCACAAATGTACGCTATTATCATAATAGGCTTGTAAACCTCTTAAAAGCGCTTGCTAATAATATCCTTGATCCTCTCTGACAGCAATAAAGAGGTGTAGATAGTCTCATTGAGTAGGAATTGAAAATATGCGAAGATCCGTGATGCGCGAGGGCGTACGCTCTTAAAGGCAGTTACTACCTATAGAAATAGCTCTAAAAACTTTTTAAGGGCCTAAAGCTGCTCCCAGAATCGATAACTTTGTACAATTAACTGTATACAATTAAATCTAGCCTTTTGCTTCTTTGTAGGCTTGCTTGGTAAACAATCTTTAGGCCTACACATAGCAATCTTAATATAATCACGATTCTCAATAAGGCTCTTTATAGTATTATATTTCCCTTACCATTACATTTAGCTAGGCATTTGTAATGCGGGGTAGAGCCTATTAGTGTTTTTTACAGCCGCATTCAATAATCTAATAAGTATATATAAGTATTTAAAGTATTTAATGACTTTTAGAGCTAGCTTAAAAAAGTTGCTAATTAAAAATACACTAAATATATCACCTACAGTAAGGTTAATAATGTGTGATGTATATTTAAGTATTAGTAATTTAAAATATCTTTATAATAGTAGCGCCTAAGAACTCTTTATATTACTTATATTATTAATTATAGTATATATTAAACTATTAACTTTTAGACCTTCTATAACTTTTATAAGCTTATTAGTAATATACTTGCTAGTATAGTAATCCTGGCCTGTAGCTACTAATTTCAAAAAAATAATATATTAATATGTAATAATAATATAGTTTATAATTACCTTTTTTTATAAATTTATCTACTTATTAGAAACCAGCATAATCTGCCTAGAGACTCTTTTTAGTACTTTCTTTATTTTCTTTTTTATTTCTTTATACGTCTCCGTTAATAGCAGGCTAATAATTTAATATTATAATAATAAAATATATACTAGGCGTAGGCGCTTTAAAAATCATATAAAAGTAGAATTCTTAATTTATAGTTATTATTAGGTTAGTATACCTTTCTTCTAGATTAAATTATAATTTATAAAGTTAAAAAATATTTTAAAACTATATATAGCTTTTGTTAACAGCTTGTTGTATACTATAGTATTACGAGTATTTATTTTATAGTTCTCTACTAAAATTATTATCTACTCTTAAGCTTTCTTTACTAAAGAACTTTTTCTACTAATAATAAGCTTATAATACTTATATAACTTAGCTAGAAGCTTTTTATAGGCTAATATATAGTTATTAATTTTCTACACTAAATTATTATACTACTAAGTTAAATAGTAA
Source organism: Zopfia rhizophila CBS 207.26 (assembly GCA_010093925.1). Lineage (NCBI taxonomy): Eukaryota > Fungi > Ascomycota > Dothideomycetes > Zopfiaceae > Zopfia > Zopfia rhizophila. The sequence goes on along the minus strand of ML994750.1, from coordinate 113,660 downwards.
TAGTAAATAACTCTAAAATTAATTTTACTAGACTTAGAGGTAATAACTATATTCTTTTATTTAATACTATAATTCCTCTTATAAGGTATTATATTAGTTGAAGATAATAATTAGAAATACTAAGTACTAGAGTTATAGATTAATAATAATTAAAATATCTCTATATATAAAAATTTAGTAAGTAAGGTATTTTAGTAATTATATAATTACTAAGCTTATATATACAGAATATTAAAAAAATTACCTTATATATACTAAATATTCTATAGTATATATAGCTTAAATACTATATATTAATAATTCTAAAAGTAATTAGCTACTTAGCTAAGACTTAACTATATATTAATATTATACTAAATTCAAATATCTATATTTTAACTATTAATACTTATAGTAAAATAATACTAAGCTGGCTAAAACCTTAAGAAAAGAGCTAGATAAAAAAATAACTAATATAATATAATAATTCTACTTCTATAAAATATTTAGGTGTAAAATAAAGTTTTTTATTACTTAACATACAAGCTTACCTAATACATACTATTCTAAAAAGTTAAATAAAACTTATAATACTTAATATAATTTTTTAAATTTTAATATTTTAATAGCTATTTATGTAATTTTTTTTCTAAAAAATTTAAAAATTATTAAAATATTAAGTATTTAATTTATTTTAGTTTTTTTAATATAATAATAAAAACAAAAATTTAATAAATAATATATTATTTTATAAGTAAGAAAAATTTATTTAAACTTAAAACTTAAAATTTAAATTTTTAACTATTATTAGTATTTAAATAGTTTAAAAAGTTTTTTATTAAAAGTTTTATATATAATAATTATTTAGAAATTATTTAAATTATTTGAATTATTTACACAATTTTATAATAATACTTTAGTATTATATAATATTATTTAAAAATACTTTCTAAGCTTTTTTACTATTATAAAACTATAGTATTATTTATTAATTTCTCTATTATTAAAAGTTTTATTAATTTTTTTAATATTATTTTATTAATTACTATTATTTCTATATAAAAAAAAAACTACTGTAGTTTATTAATACTTAAAATATCTATATTTTAAAAAAAAATAAAAGTAGTATAAATAATTTATAAAATACTATAAATTATTTAAAAAAACTGTACTATTTATTAATTTTATTAAATTTTAATGTCTATTTTAAAAATTAGTATAAAATAATTATTTTAATAAATTATTAAAGTTATATAATATAGTAAGTAACTTTATAACTTACTAAGCTTTATAACAAAGTAATAAAATTAAATACTAAAACTAATAAAATTAAAAAAATAGTTTTTTAGCAGCTTTTTTAAAGAACTAAACTAATTTAAAAAGTACTAGTAAATTTAGTTATTATATAAAACTTTTTATTTTAGCTTATTAAATAGCTAGAGTAATATATTATTTTTTTAGAATTTTAAATTTAAAAGTAATTAATACTCTTTTCTTCTTATTCTATATACTAGTTTCATATATTACTAAATTATTTAATAACTAAAAGAATATTATATAAAAAAAGCTTTTGTTTGCTCTTATAAGTATTTACTTATTTATAAATATTTAAACTTTTTTACATAATTTTTTTATAGTTTATAGTTATTTTATTAATAATAAAATAAGACTATAAAAGGCGTTTCTTACCCTTTATATAGTTTTTAAGTATTTTAGAGAAAATTAGTAGAATACTTTATTTTAAATTCTTTCTAAATATAATATTATATATAAAATTAATGCTATTACTATAAACAATTTAGAAATAAATAATATACTTTATTATATAATTATAAGCTTTTTATTTAATATAAATATATTTTAGAATCTAGTTTTATAGTAGTTTTATTATTTAAAGTATATTATTAACTTTATAGTTTAAAATTTTCTATTTAAGAAATTACTAGACCTCTTTTTTATTAAGTTATATAAAGAGAATATAAGAAACAAAAAACAACTTACTAAAAAAAAAATATAAAAAAAAGAATTAAACTTTTGTATTTTTAAAGTATTAGAAAAGTATTATAATATTAATATTAATAGCTACTCTTTAGCAAATTATATAAATTACGTTAAAATAATTATTAAAAAATAATTCTTTTTAATAATTATTAAAAAATAATTCTTTTTAATAATTATTAAAAAATAATTCTTTTTAATAATTATATAAGATAATACTTTTAGTTTATTTTATTTTAAATAGTACTTAAAGTAGATCTATAAATTAATTAATATATAAAAAAGAATTAAAATGTTTTTAAGAAAAATATAATTACTTTAAAGAACTAAAACTTATTTTATATAATTTTTTTTATTAAGTAATAATAGACTGTTAAGAAAACTTTATAAAATTTAATAAAATTTAAATTTAAATAAACACACTTTTTATATATATTAAGTGTGATAATTGTTATATGTTTTATAATATAATATAAAACTAGCCCTTTAAAAAGCTATAATATTTAAGTTAATATATATATTTTATAGTAATAAACTTATTCTTAATTTAATTTATATACTATTTTTTTTAGCTTAGTAAAACAAGTCATTATATTAAGTACTTAATTATATAATTTTTTTTTATTTTTTCTTAGGTATTACTAATACTTACTAGAACTTCTTTAAAAAGAAAAATACTAAAGCTAATAAAAAGTTTGCTATATAAATTAATTATTACTAGAAAAAGCTTTATATATACTATTAGTATATAAACAACTCTCTTTATTATGTTATAGCTTTAATTCTTAATTTAAAATATTATATAAACTATATAATAAGTTATTAAAAAAAGAAGAAAAAATCTGCTTTTTAAAGTATTAAAAAGTTCTAACTTAAATTTAAGAAAGAATATATAAATTAGCTATTATTTTAAGACCTGTATAAATAATTTCTATTTTAGTTAATAAAGAGACTAATTAAAATAAATAAGTACAACTAAATTCTTTAAAAATTCAAAATAAATTAAATTAAAAAAAGTAAAAGAAAAATAATTTTATAGTTAGTAATAAATAATAATTATAAATAAAAGGTAATAAACTAACAAAAAAAATTTACTAGCTATTAGTAAAAAAGCATGTATAAAAACTTAATACTAAAAGAAAAATAAAGTAGGTGCTTTAAAAGGTAAAATAAAAAATAAAACTTCAAACTAATATTATTAAAGTAATTAATAAAACTAATAGTAAAAAAAATTTATAACATTTTACATATAAAATTATAGAAGTAATATAAGTAATTAAAGTTAATAAAAATTAAATAGTTAAAGTAAGCTTAAGTATTAATAAATTATAAATAAAAAATTTACTATATATTATGTCCCTAAACTGTACTACTAATGTAGAGTTAGGTTATTTCTAAAGGTAAAAATAAAAAGCCTCTAGAAATAAGACCTATTTTAGGGGTAGAAAAGTATACTAACTTTTAGAAATAAAAGCTAAATACTACTAGTATAAAACGCCAAATCCTATCTAACTCTTAATAAAGAAAGTAAAATAAGTAATGTCTTCTTTAAGAGCTAGGCTACCCCTAGAGGTAAGAAATAAAATAAGTAGTCTCTAGAAACAAGAATTTAAACTATTTTTAAAGGTAAGTAGTGTTATTATAGCCTAAATAAAAAGTCTTATTACCTCTAGAAGTAAAAAAGTGTTCTCGTGACTTCTATAATACTAGCTTCTTTTTTTTTTAAAGCTAGCTTTTATTTTAAGATTCTTATAAGTATGTATAAGTTACTTATATAGTGACTTTACTTATATAGTAATAGATATTACTTATATAGTAATTTTTATTTATATAGTAATAGAAGTTTAGTTATATGGTAATAGAGGTTTACTTATATAGTAACTACTTATATAATAACTTTACTTATATAGTAATAAGAGATTTACTTATATAGTAATTATACTTATATAGTAATTTTATTAGTATAGTAATAAAAATTCGCTCGTATAATAACTTCGCTTATATAATTTATATAGTAATAGAGATAAGCCTATATAGTAATAGAGATAAGCTTATATAATAATAGAAAATAAAAATAAGCTTATTTAGTAATAGAGATTTAAAGACTACTTATATAGACAAATTAAAAAAAGAGATATAATTTAAAATAGAGTTTAATTACATAACGTATAGTTTTACGTAATATAGGGTTAAATATAAGTATATAAATATATCTTAAGTATATCTATAATTACCCGGTAATTCTATAATTTTTAATATAAAAGGCGGCTTTTAGTACTAAAAATAATTCTTAACTTATATAACTATATAACTAATATAACATAACTATAAAAATAATAGTTATAGTTTTATATGGACTAGGCTAGGTTGTAAATAATTTATCTATAATATAATAATAACTAACTATTAATATTTCTAACTAATAGTAAAAGTGTAGAAATACTAATGTATTTATTTTAAAAAATATTAAATATAGCATACTTAGGCCAAACGCCATTAAATAACGACAATAAAAAGTATTAAATAAAATATTATTAAGAGTAGAAATTAAATAAAACTATAGTAGAATAAGTATAAAGAAAATGTTTTTACTAGTAGAACCTAATAGATTAGTAATTTCTACTAAGGTATTTAAGCTTAGAGAGGGAGGCTATATATATATACTATAATTTCTAGTATAAATAAAAAAATTACTTATCTACTCTAGTTATAGAAGTCTTACTAAAGAGAGTAGGAAATAAAGGCTAGAAATTAAATTCTATATATTATAATACTTAAAATAGAGAAAGTTAAGTAGAGGGAAAAAAGCCTAGTAGCTAATATAATTTTACCTTTATAAATAAAAATAGCTTACTTTTTTAATAGATTTACTTTATATATTTATAATTTTCTTTATTATTTTACTACTATTACTAAGGACGACTAGGGGCATATATATACTACTAAAATACATAAAAAGTAAGAAAATACTATATATATAATCCTCTTAGAGATTATAGCTAATTTGTATAATATATTTAATTTATACCTAATAGTCCTATTTATTATATTTAAAGGTAAAAGTATAATTAATTATTTAAAGTCTACTTACTTTAACTTCAGCCTCCTACTAAGTGCATATAATAATAATAAAACATAAATCTAATCTTTTAACTATTTAAGAAAAGTGTGTGTGCTTGTTTTTAGAAATAAGAATTATATAAAGCTTTTACTTTTAATAGAAAGTATACTTACCTCTAGGGGTAAGAAAGCTACGCTAATAAAAGTAGCTTTACTAAATAAAATTAATTTAAGAGCTTATTAACTTAAGCTTTTATTATTTCTTATATATTTTACAAAAGGGCCTCTTTTTACCTCTGTTAGTAACTTATTTATAATTTAGTACTACTAGTATAAAACACTAAAATCTACTAACTCCTAATAAAGAGAAGAAAAAGTAATGTCTTTAAGACTCTAACTTAAAAGCTTTATACCTTAAGAAAAGTAATTTAGTTCGTGAGTAGACTAAGCTATATTAACTAGTAATAACAAAATTTCTAATTAATATACTTACTTTAGAGTAGACTATTAGCGTGAATAGGCCTATTAACAAGGTATATAAAAAAAGGCTTTATAAGATATTTAATAAATAAAACGTTTTTTAAAAGAATTTAGGTAATTAACTACAGCTAGTCTACACTAGAGACTAAGTATAAAAGATACTAAATTATTTTAGCTAGAGATAAAACTAAAATAAGTATACTACTACTATAAGTAAGAATACGCAAAAAAAGAAATCTAAATAGCTATTATTTAAAGACTAGAATATAATAATTAGAGAAAAGGCTAAGCTTCTGGCGGGTAATTATAAAATAAAGGCTTTAAAAAAGTATTTACATTATTTAAAATACGGCAGTAAAGAATAATAGTAGATTTATAATATATATAATAAAGATATTCCTGTCTCTAACTAATATGCTAACTGAGATAAGCTAATATCTATTAAAAAAATATATTATTACCATATCTACATATTAAGCTTTAAACTAATTAAGAAGATTTAGTTCTATTTAATAACTATAACTAGATATAGGTTAAGTTAGCTGCTTTATTATCCAAAAATAGCACACTTTTCTAAGAATTAAATTTAGTAGTAGAATAGTAAATACTATATCTTTTAAGTCTAAGTAGTTAAGTTAAGTTCCTAGTTAAATAACTATATACTCTATAGAAAAATAAAAGTTAAGGGTAGATAGTTATAAAATAGTATAAGTTTCTACTTAGCTAAGTAACTTTTAATATTTCTATATTTAAATAAATAGCTAGTTATAAAATAGATGATATAAATAAATGCCTTAAAAAATAGTTCTTAAAACCATACTAAGAATATAATAGTTTTAGTTTAAAATATTTAACTAGATTATAAATGCAATATCTTAAATCTATAGTTAATTAAATATTAATATTTAATTAAGTGACTAGATAAAGCTAGTAGGTCTTTTATAAGCCTATAAATTTAATAATATTTAAAAGTTTTTCTACTCTAATTAAAAGAGTACTCTCTTAAGCCCCTACTGGTAAAATCTCTTTCTAAAAGTAGATAATAACGTGTATAATATTATATATTAATTTATACTATTAATATTAGATCTAAGCTTTACTAACGTCTACTTCTTTCTTAAGACTATAAAAAAAAAAAGTAAGGTAATAAGCATTATGGTATCTTATATTAGCTAATAACTAAATTATAATTCTATAAGGGTTAATAAGCGTGATAATAATAAGTCTTTTTTATAGAATAATTTCCTGTCGGCTCTATAAAAGAGGTATGGTAAGAAAATAAAGAAGTAATTAATAAAACTCTAAAAATAGCTCTTAGAGTATATTAAGAATAATATTAGCAAATTTACTTACCTAATAGTAGAGTATTATTTATATAAGTATTTAAGCAGGAATAGTAATACTTACGCTAAATAATTTAAGTATAAGATATAAAAAGATTTCTTAATTCCTATTATTAAGTTTATTAGTTTGTATTTATAGCACGAAAGGATGCTATAGTTTAATACTAAAGACTTTAAAAAAATAAGCTTAAAACCCGCATCCGTAATTACTTAAGTAGTATATAAATTAATTTACTATATTCTAAAGGTATTATAAAACCCTATGCTAAAAAAAAAAAAGACTATAAATAACTTATATAAAATAATATAGCTAGTAATTATAAAGTAGGCTACAAAGCAATATGCTGAGACATTAGAGAATTATAATAAAAAATAATAACTAATAACTATTAAGCTAATAGAAGTAAATAGTATGAAATATAAGATACTACTAAAGAAAATATAATCTTTTAGCTTTTTTTAATTTCTAAGTCTACTAGTGTTCTATCCCGCGTCTCTTAATAAAATTTAAAGTAAAAATAATATAACTACTTATAGTAACAGGTTAGATATATATAAGCTAAATAGAAAATATACTATTATAAAAAGCAGCAGGAATAAGCTAATAGCTAAATATAGTAATATAAAAGATAATACTACTTAGCTTTATAAACTACTTTAAGACCTAATAAAATTAACACTAAAGAAATTATAAGATATTTAAAAGTTATACTATAGAAAAGGGACTCTGCTATTATTAAAACTTAATAATAAAAAAAGCTTTTAAAAATTAGATAGTAATAAAATATTAGAAAAAAGTTACTTATTAGGTTTATAGAATAGTAAGTAATTATAACAGCCTATAGGTAAACATTTCAGGCATTAGAGGTAATACCCACTAGCTAAAACTAAAAATTCATTATAAGAATTTAAGTTTATAGTAAAGGATGAATATAGAAACTTTATTATAATATATACTTAAAATTAGATATGCTATAAGTATTAGGGTAAGATAGTAATTAGTAAATAAATTACTTTTTTCTTTACTTCCTTTTATTTTATAGCTTGCTTTTAGAGGTAGTAAGGTATTATTAACTATTAAATATTTATCTTACCTACTAGCTTTAGGTCTAGTATCCGGCTACTAATTTTTTATTAGCTATTTAGAAAAATATAAACTAATTATTTTAATAATACATTCTATGCACTTAGCTCTTTAAATAGTAATACTTTTTTAGTAAATTCTTTTTTAACTAACAGGTTTCCACGTAGTCCTAAATTAATAAATACTAGCTATAATTTATTTTAGGGAACTAATAACTTTTATAAAAGGGAGCTAATTCTTAGCTAGAGTAATAATAATATCTTAGATAAAAAGTCTAAGAATAAAAGTAGCTTATATAATAGAGAAACGCCTACAAATCACGCGTTAGAATATAAGAATAGTAGTTTTAAAAATAATAAGCAAGTTATAATAACGTTTAAGCAGTATTTCTAAAAGATTAATTATATAAAAAATAATTATAAGCTTAAAGATATGTATATATCTATATATTTAGAATAAGAGTATAGTAAAAGGGAGCTAATGAAGTAAAGTCTAGAATCTAATCACAAAAATAAATTCTCTATTTTTTAATAGTAGCCAGGTAATTAATATGTTATAGAGACTCTATATAATTAACTATAAGAATTAAAGAGTAGGTTTAAAGCCTGTAGTAGCAGATAATAAATATCTTTCTATTTTTTTTTTTAATTTTTTTATTATTATTAGCTAACTACTAAAGCCTATCACGCAGCTAAATAATTAGTTCTTTAATAATATTATTATAACTTTTAAGAACTAGTAAGCCCTGTATAGTGGTAAGTATATATATAAACTACTATTTAATCTAAAGTATTAAACCTTTCAGTTAGTAACTATAGCTATAAAAGAGTTATAGTATATTATAATATATATAATTATAATTACGGCTGCTAAGTTACTGTTATTAGGGCGTAAGTACTAAAAGTATTTTAAAAAATTATCTTAAGCTAATATACTAAAGCTCTATTACGTTTATTTTCTTACTATATATATTAAATAAGTCTTTTTTATTAGTAAGCTGCTTAGAGAGAGAATTAAATTCTTCTAGACGCTAAATAGTCTACACTCATAAAAAATTACCTTTAATAAGAAAATAACCTTTTAGGAAAGGTTTATAAAGAAATAAAGTAGCTATATAGAAAAACACTTATATAATTTATTTTAAATAGAAAACTAGCCTACGTTCCACGCGTATAATTACGGCGTAAATATTAAGATTAGTATAAATAAATAGCTATAGTTACTACCTAAAGAAACCCGTCTCCGCGCGGAAGATAAAGAATCTGAGTTTAAAAATAAAAATAGTAATATAGATAATAGTATATAGATAGAGCTTATATCTAGCTAGAGTCTAATAAAAAAGAAGAAGTTAGCTATTAATAGTAAAGTTAACTATTAAGCTTGCTATACTAATAGCCTCCGCTAGCTTTAAACTAAACTAGAGTATAAGTATATACTTAATAATATTAATACTATTTTATATATTCTAGTAATAGATATTAATTATCTAGATATATGGTCTTCTAACCTGGATAATAAACTTACATACTATCTTCTAGCTAACTAAAATATAGTCTTAAGAGAGTTTTAAGAGCTATATAACTTTATTTTTTATTTACTAGTCTTCTACTCTATATACGGAAATTTCTTATTATTACGGCTACTAGCTTTTTTAATGGATAATTTTCTTACTATTATATAAGACAATATAAGCTATTAGAATAGTAGTATTAGTATACTTAGTTATAGATATTTTTAGATCTACTCTAATATTAAGTATAGCCTCTATTATAGGCTAGATAATTTTCTTATTACTAAAGATATTATAATAGTTACTTTAGAACTCCCGGAATTAGAAGTAAATATCTCTAGTTATATAATAATAAAGTAGTAGTAGCTGTTATAGTATCTATAAAACTAGTTTATTTTAAAAGATACTAATTTCTTTAAGCCCTTTATTTATAAGCAGTAGTGTATTAAAGTAGTAATTTCTAAAAAAAAATTCGCCTTTTAAATAAAGTAAGTACTTACTGTTTAGGTTTTTAGATTAGTTAATAAATGCTATAGCTTTTTAACAGTTCTTAATTTAATCTTCTAGCTAATATAGTTTTATGTAAAAAAGTCTTAGTATTATATGCACTTTTTATAGTCTTTTTAGCTATTTATTTTTCCTAAAGTACTTAAGTGCTTTGCTAGGATTTTTAGGCTTATAATTAACAACATACACGTAAGATTTAAGGCTATAGGGTATAAAGAGCTAAGTATTACTCTAGCTAAAAAAGTATTTATACTTAATTAATTAAAAAGCTACTATTTTATAGAGTTGTCTAAGTTCTTAATAAGTTTAGTTTTTAAACTATTAAGAATTATAGACGGCATAAAGTAAGGAGTGTGGTTATATATTAACTTTTAAATACTAGATCTCTAAAGCAGCAGTAGTTTTAGTCTTATGTAATAGCTATAAAGTAAAAATAACTAGCTATTATTAATATATATAATATCTATTACCTTTTATTATAGATAAGAAGCTATAATAAGCCGTTATAGTAATATATAGTTTAAAGAGCTTAGTAATATAATAGTAAGAGAACCAAGCAGTATAGCAAAATTCCTAGAGAAAATATTCTAAGATTTATAAATACTATAAATAATTATATTTATTACTTACTAGTTTAATTATACGTTAAGTAAGGGTAGTTGGAGCTAAAAGAGTAGTAATAAAATATAAAAAAGTTTTCAGCTCTTAAAGCATTAGCAGGAATTAGTATAATAATAATTATAATCTAGTTATTTATTCTTATAAGCATATGTATATACTTATGCTAAGCTATTTATATTTTTAAGTACTAACCTTTTAAGTCTAATAAAAAGTATAAACTAGTTATTTTACTTTTTATCCCTAAAAATATCTCTCTCTTAACCTTTCTATTAACTAGAATGCGGCGGGACTTCGTAGAGGAGCTTTATAATAACTATATTTAAAACAATAAATTAATATATAAATTCTTTATTTTCTAAAATATAATATAGTTCTTAGTACTTTGCGCGGCTATCTAATATACTACTATAAACTTAATAAATAAAAAACTATAAGTTAGTATACTATCTATTACTATACTTTTAAATAAAATTAAATATATACTAAGTTTATATTAATTTAAGCTTAGTTATTAAAGGGTAATTAAACTAGTTAGGTCTACACCTCTAGTACTAACACTTATAATAAAACTAAATAGTCTTAAATAAATAGTAATTAAGACTAAGTACCGGGTAAAGTATTTAGTAAATAGAAAGATAGTAATTAATCTTAGCTATACTATTCCCTTTACTATTATACTATAACTAGTTAATAATAGTTTTAAGCTATAAAAAAAGAATTTTAAGAAGAAGAATATAAGTGTATTAGAGTATTATTAAGTTATCTAATAGTACTTAAAGAAATACCTTAGTAACTCTTTTTATAATATGATATTAATAATAGTATTAATACTAGCTTTTTTATTAGTTACCCCTTTCGTGGCGCCTAAGGCGCAGAATTTTTTAAAAAAAAAAAAAATCTAGCTATATTTATAGTAAATCTAGTAATAAAAATACTTTAGTACTTTTAGCTATAGAGTTTCCTATAAGATACAGACACTAGATTAGTACTTTAGGTACTAGAAATAATAAAGAAAATTAGTAAAATAGCTAAAACTAAATATATATAGTTTTAGTAATAGCTAATAATACATGCGTAGAGCATAAAAGCATAAGTAACTAAATACTATAGAAATTAAAATAAGTAGAGATAGTATATAAGAACTAAAATAGCTTATAAAATAATAACTTAGCTTTTTATAGTATAAACGATTTATAGTAAAAGCATAAAGAACTACTATTACTAAGAAAAAATATAATAGAGTTTATTAGATTAGTTTTCTATAGCTTTAACAGTATCTAGATAGAGCAGTGCTTAGATATTATTAAAAAGAAATAAATATCCAGACGCTATATAACTAAAGATCTTATAATAATTATATACTAGTATTTAGCTATATACTATAAAAATAGTGTTTTTCTATTAGTAAAAAGAATAACATAACTATAACTATATTTTTAATTAGTTAGATGCTATTACTTTTTAGAAATATAACCTAGAAATTCTTTTTAGAAAATAAAGAGATAGGAATAGTGTAAAGAAACGTATTTATAGCACTTTAAAAGAGCTTTATTAGTATTATTTAAGTCTAGTAAAGATTTAATATAGCAGCTAGAGTAGCTAATGCCTATTTTCTTCTTAATTTAAATAATAAGATTATTAATAGCTAAGTGTTTAGTAGATAGTTAGCTAATAACTCTAGCTTTTTAAGTTAAATACTTAATAAAGGTCTTACTTATATAGTTATAGAATTAGAAGCCTTTATCTCTCTTCTAGTAGATTTTATGTCTTAGAATAGCATATAATAAATAGTACTAGATTACTATTATAGCTCTAATTTTAGCTTTTTAAGTATTATTAGTAGAATCTCTTACTTAGCTTACTAGTCTGTACTTATTAGTTCTATATATGTGTATTCTATACTGTTACCTTTATTTTCCATTTAGTATTTAAAATAAGGCCTAGAAACAGTTTAGTGAATTAAATATCTTATAACTAGAATAACTATAGAAATACTTATTTAGATATTTTAAGTCATTTAGTCATAATCACTTATACACTATATAATAGTAAAGATAAGAGGGTAAAAGTGGGGGTAAGAAAGCAAAAATAAAAATAGAAAGGTAAATAGTAAAAATAGATACTATTAATACTACTTTTTCTATTACTATATCTGCCTACTTTGTTTTTATTTACTTAATTCTAGCTTTCTATTTCTTTAAGCTACTATCTAATTTTTAATATTCTCTTTCTTAGAGGTTTTTTATTAGATAGGGCGTTTTAATCCTCTTTACTTAATTAATTACTACTATTAATTAAGTTTCTATTAAGTATCCTAAATTAACCTATATTAAGCCTTTTAATCCTGTTATGCTGGGTATATTAATTCTATTATCTTAAGAATCCTACCTATACTAATTATATTCTAGTAGCTTTTTATATCACCTTCTATTTATAAAAAGAGTCTTTTCTAATATTAGTGACTATTTAGAAATTTTATAGACTTTTTTAACCTATTTATCTTATCTAGTCTCTTAGAGGATTATTTTTTATAATAATATAATACTCTAATACTACTAAGATCCACACGGCCTTTAATTTGTTTACTAAAATCTATAATACTATACTTTATACTTATTAGGTAAATATTGCTTCTTTTATTACTATTACTAACTTCTAGCTAGGTAAGAATATATTGGATCTAGGTACCAGTTTAGGCGAAGTTATTATTAAGATAAAGAAAAAAATTAGTAATAGAATATATATAAGTATAAATTATATAAGAAACTTACTAATCTAAAGCGCTAAGCTAAATATTATTTAGGTAAACTTTACTACTAATAATAATATACCTATAGCCTAGTTAATTAGAATCTTTAAAGCTAATATTACTTTAGTTAATTAGCTTAAAGTATTATAAACCTACCTCTCTTCTAATATTACTAGCTTTAATATTATTATAGGCTTTTAGATTTTTAATCTCTTTCTCTAGAACTATTAAGTTAGATTACTATAGATTTAGTAAAACATACTTATATCTAAAGATTATTTTATTCTTTATATTAATTACTAGTACTAGTAAGTAGACTACTATAAGAGTATAAAGTATTTAGTAAGTATAACTATTAAAGCCCTTAAGCCTATAAAATATCTACTAAGTAGAAGGTTAGTTTAATAGTAGAAAACTATTAAGTAAGTTACTATAGTAATTCTAGTTATATAAGTTAAGTACTAGAAGTAAGTACAGTAGCTAGTATAGAATTATAAACTTAAAATAATTTTAATAAAAGATACTAACATAGAAGACGATAGTATTTATAGTTTATATAATAACTAATTTACTAGTTTTTAGTAGAGTATAAAGGAAAGTTAGTAGTTATAATATAACTCTATTAATCTAATACCTAACTATAAATGTATTTTAGTACTTTAAAAACTAATAATAAAGAATAAGGCAGCAAGAGTGGCTGTGAAGGGGTAGTTTATTAAATCTAAGTATATAGTAATAACTATAGTACTATAGAAAAGCATAAAAAAATTATCTAGTAATCTATATAAATTATAGAGAATAATTAGAATTATTTATAATACTAGAATTTCTATAAGTCTAAATTCTACCTGTTGTAATCCTAGACTCTAAAGGCTAATTATCATAAATCTAGGGAGAATTATAACAAAAAAAAATATTATTATATAATATAATGTAATATTTAATTTTTATTTTAAACTTTTTTATTTTATACTCTTAATAGTCTCTAACAGCGATGGGTAGAACTTATTAGCTAATTTCTAATTTCTTTTATTATTAGAATATTCACCATCCGTCGTGTCTGTTGCTACGTTAAATCTAGTAAAATTATCTATAACTATAATTAAAAAAGCTTAAGTAGACTTAGTATAAGTTTAAGATATAATAGTTTTATTAAGCTTAATAATATATAGCCCGTAAATAAATGCCTTACTTTTTTTAGTAATAGAGATAAGTTAAAATACCTTCTAAATTAATTAATATTATATATATAAAATATCTGGCTTATGTCACCGCATGATTAAAAACATATTAAATAATAATTAGTAAGTAGTTTAATTTACTAAAATCTTTATATTAGGCTTACTTACGTGTATCTGATCTGTAAGAGTTAAATATATTTTAATAATATCCTAAGTTAATTTCTTCTAAATAATATTATTAGTTTTAAGATATATTATAATTATGTCTGGCTTTACAGCATTAAGCTATCTTAAAAGCTAATTATTTCTAATAATATTAGTTATAAGAAAGCTGGTATGGTTTTTGTTTTTACTATTATATAAAAAACCATAATCTAGTACCTTATTAAAACTAATAAAGTTAGTATTTATAATACTAGCTTTTTAAAGTTTTTTATAAAAAATAGTATATTAGTAGCTTTAAGTTAGAGTTAGTATATACTAAAAGGTAAAGTAAAAACATAAAACCCACTACATACCAGATAAGAATCAAAAATTATAAATAGAAATTAAAGATAAAAATAGAAATAGAAATAAAATTTAAAAATAAAATTTTAGAATTATGATATATAATGACGGGCTCGGTCTTCACGCGTTATAATATTAATATAAATTAATAGAATAAGTTAGCTCTATTTTAGCTATACTAAGATAGAAAGAGAAAAGATATAAAGGGGGCTTATCTCTAAATAGAGCGGTATATAGCTTAAGCGTAAGCTAGTTATGCTCTAAGCTCTATACTAAATTATAACTAATATAACTAGTTATAATATTATATAGCTTATAGTAAGTAAAGTAAATAGTATTGTTATATTATCCCCCCTTTAAGAGAGGCTCGTTCTTAAGTCTCTAGATTATAATCTTCTTCTTACTAGTCTTTATACTACTCTTATTTTTAAAGCTATTTTGTTATTCTCTTTTATTACTTTTAGGTCCTTCTTTACTTTGTATGCTTTTAACTAAGTGTCTAGTTATACCAGTAGTCCTACTTTCTCTAAATAGGTTTTATAGTAGTCTTTTACCTTATATAAGGCGCCTATAAAGCCTTAGGTGTTATACTAAGTAGAATTTAGGTTATAAGCTAGCTAAAATACTTTATACTATAGTTAGCTATAGAATAGGTAGCTATTAAGAATTTCCTATACTAGCCACTTAAGATACCCGTTAATCTTAATAGGCAGTTTCTTAAGTTTAATTTAGCTAGATAGTAGGTAAATAGAAGTCTTCTATAAATAGTCTACATAAAAGACATCAAGCATATATATATATAGTAGTAACTTAAGGTAATAGAAGTATCTTTTTATACCTATAATAGAATAGAGTCCGTATATCTGCTGGTTGAGCTTCTGGCTAGATTAACTAGTAGTAAAGCTCTTAAGTATAACGTATATCTTATTTCCTATAGAGAAGTCTAGCTTACGGCGCTTTTTATTAGCCTATTAAGTTTATCACTTTTATACTTAAGCAATCCCTTATTAAGCTATCTTTATAGCTAGCTTTATTATATTATATTAAGCTTTAGCGTAGCTCTATGCTTTCTTATAAGATATTTATTTATAGACTATAGTAAATATCTTCATACGTTTCTCCTAGTCCTAGTAATAGATTAGCTAGTAGCTAAACTTAATTTAATAAAGTAATAAGTCTATAGTTTTATATAATAAAATTACTTAAATTTAGTCTATATAAAATAGCAGGTCTAATTAGTTGTTTTAATAGTAATTAATAAATAAGTATAAGCGCTGATTAATATACTAGTTCAGAATCTTAGTATTCCTGTTAGTTTAGGAGTAATATAATATTAAGAGCTTTTACTTAATTCCTGTTAGTCAGTATAGCTTATCTATAAATGCTAAGATAAACTAAAGACTATAGTTAGAGACTATTAACCTAAGTAGGCTAAATACTTACTAGATATAATAATAATACATATTAGCTACCTAAGTAGCTGTAGTTATTTTATAGTAAGATAATAAGAAGTAGTGATTACTTAGCTAGTCTATAATAATAAAAATATAGTTATATCCTTTCTTATCTAAAGAGAAGAACTTAAAGTCTATAAAAACATCTTACTATACTTACTTAGGGATTAGTAGTGATTTAAGTAAGCCTAAAGTTTTATTATAAAGTATATAGCTCTATTTATAAGCTTTATACGTAGCTATATAGTTATCTATATTTTTACTTATACAGCTCTAGTAGTAGCGGTCGTGAAATAGCTTATTTATTTTTCTCTTACTTAAGTAAGTAATCACCAAAGTAATATAAATAGCTTAAATAAAATAAGTTCTTAAAAAGTGTATAATAGAGACTATTAGCTTACTATAGTGTATAAAAAGGCTTTAGTTAAGTTTTTATACTAGATAGTTACTAGAAAGAGCGCGCTCTTAGAATAGCTATAAACTCTTATAACTATAATTCACCTTAATAATATAATTAATTAGTAAGTAAGAGTTATTTAGAGAAAGTAAGACTATAAAAGTATTAATAGTAATTATTTTAATTATATTAATAGCTAGCATATCTCTTACTAATAGTGTAGCTAGGTTATTACTTATAGTTTTAATAAAGCTAACGTTAATTTACTCTGCTAAAAGAAAAACACGTGTTTAGGCTACTTTATTTTTATCTTTTTAGGTCTTTAGTTTCTCTTACTTACGCAAGAGCGCGTCAGCTACTATGTTAATTATATTAAAATAATAAATAAGTATTAGGTAATAGTTTACTATACTTATTACCTAGCGTATTTAGTAGGGAGTAAGTTTTTACTTTATAAAGAAGTACTCTAACGCGTGGTAGTTAGTTAGAGTATTAAATAACTTTATAGTCTATAAGCCTATAAGCTGTAAGCATTATTCTTAGAGACTATAGATTATAGTTAATATCTTTTTATTATATATATCATAGTTTATCTAGAGCTTACTTATAGTCTTAGAGTAGAAAATTATAGGTTACTAAAGGCTATTCTCTTAAAGCTATAATAGTATCTCTATAATAACCTTATTACTTACGTCTATCTCCATACGCGTCTAGCAGTAGGGTAAGTAGTAAGTTAAGATATTATCTAACAGCATTAAATCTTTAGCTTACTAGAAAACTATTAGCTTATATTTACTAAAGGCGTGTTATATACTCTTTTTAAGTAGCTTAGTAAGTAATTAAATAATACATCTATAGTCTTTTAAGAAAGCTTTATAGAAATTACAGAATTTTAAAAAGAATTATAGGCTTTTAACTGACGTAGGTACTAGCTATTTCTGTATAGTAGTAATCTTCTTAAGGTCCTTTTAAATCCCTTTTATGCTAATAATAAGGCCTAGGAACTTTATTCTAGTAATAGTAAACTCACTCTTTTTAATATCTATTTAGAGATTTATATTTTAGAGATGTCTTAGTATCTAAATAATATACTCCTTATACTATAGCAGGTCTTTAGAGTAGATTAGAATATTATTAAAATAAATAATATAGAAATTATTTAATAGGTTATAAAACACCTTATTAATATAGCGCTAGAATATAGTAGGGCTATTATAAAAACTAAATAGTAGCACATAATACTTATAATTCCTATACTAAGTATAGAACATAGTTAGGTCCTTTATATTCTTATTTAGACGTATATAATAAAAAGCCTATTATATATCAAGCTTAGTAAACACTTTTATATATATTAGGCAGGTAAGGGTCTTCTGAATTAGCAGGATTAAATAAACGTCTTTTTTTATAATAGTATTAAGCTTATAGTAGTTAACGTAGAAGCGTTATCCTTTTTTAGGCTTTTTAGTAAATAGTATTAAGAAAATATATAAAGTATTACTATAAGTAATAACTCCTTATTTAAGGTAGTTATTTAGGTAGATCTTAATAAGCTATAGCTACTTAAGAGATATATTATATAGTAAACTTAACATTAGCATATTCTTAGCTGTTAGTTTAATATTATAGTTAATACCTTTATAATACAGAGGCAGCACGTTTAAGTTCTTTTTTAAGAAATAAACCTAAGTTATACTAGTATAGCTAGAGTAGAGTAGTTTTTATTTAATAAGCTATTAAAATTTCTCTTCTTCCGTAAGGTTCTTATTTAATTAATAGGGCCCTTCTAATAAAGGTTTTACTAAGAAGTCTTTAAGACCTTAAGAGAAAAACTTCCTTATAAGGTCTTTATAGTCTTAAATAAGCTTATTTACTTTATAAATACTAGTATACTCTAGCACAGTTTCCTTCTGCTATACGTGTATTATAAAGATAATAGTTTTTATAATATTAATCTTAAGACCTGCCTTAAAGAGGTTTTTGTGTGAGATAGGCTAAAAATAAAAGATTTACTTATTTAGCTCTAGCTACTATTATAAGTAAAGCTACTCTTTTATTTTCCTAAGATTCTCTTAGTATGTAATATGTTAAGATAAGTGCTAGAATAGCTTATAGGTATACTATAAAATCACTATATTTATTAGCTTATCACATTAATTAGTATTAGCTTAGTATAAGAGATTAATTTTAGTTAATAAATTTCACATTAAAATAATAATATTATGTTTATAGTTAATTAGCTTATTATCTGGCTATTTAAGCGCTTACTTTTTATAGTTAATTAATATATCTATATCTTTAAACAGCTTACAGCTAATTATAAGGTTATAGCGGCTAATATTATAGAAAATAAAGTAAGTTAATAAGCAGTAGTTATTTAGTACTAGATTAATCTAAAAGTACTTATTTACTTATTTATTTAGTCTATTATTATAGCTAGCTAGGGGGATAGATTTTATTTAATAAGTTTTTATTTTAAGCCCTTTCTTAATAGCGCGCATATGCTTTAGGTGTACTAGAATAAAACTACTAGCTTTAATATTAAAAAAACTACTTAGCTTAATAGCTAGTCTACTAGTAGAAATATAGCAGAATAGGGTAAAAGCTAGTTTACTAAATAGTAATTAGTAAGAGTTAAATTAGTTAGTAGCTCTAGAAAGTAACTTTAGAAAAAAAACTTCTCTTAAGATAAGTTTTCTCTTAATAGTTCCTTTATAATAAGCTAAAACTTCTTATTATTACTAATATCTTAAGGCGTATAAAGCTTTTTATTAGTATCTATAAACTTAATTACTTTAGCTATAGCTTAAGTAGGTAATTAGTAGTTTTTTATAAAGTAACTAAGTTTCCCGCAATTATAGCAACTAGCTAGCTTAAGGATAGGTATTAGTAAAATAGTAGTAGCTATTATATAAATTAGGCACTTAGTTTTTAAATAAAACTACTAAGTTAATAGTAGCTAAGTTTTTTTAGTTTTTTTATTAATCTACTTAGTAGCTTTCCTAGTGCTGAGAGCTAGCTCTCTAGTAAAATCTTAAGCTAAGTTTATATACTTATTATACTAGTTATAATACTACTATTAGTAGATATCTATCTGCGTATATAGAGTATCTAGAAGCTTCTTATAGAATTCTTCTACTTATTAGTTTACAGGCAGGCTGTGTTCTTAAGCTAGGCAAAAAAAATTACTTTAGAATATAATAAAGTTAGTAAAGTCTCTAAGATAGAGCTTTTAAAAATCGTGGTAAATATTAAGTCTCTTATATAGATTACTATACGTTCTTTTTAAGTAATTTATTATATACTAGTAGCTAACTAGCTACTTACTTTCTTTTATTATATATATAAGTATTAAGAGGTACTAGTTAGCAGAACTCTCTATATATATACATATATAAGAGACGATATTCTTTTAAATAGCTTACTTACTAGCTTTAGTAAACTAGTCTTAGTTAGTATATACCTTATTTTCTAAGACATTTCTCTATTAATTAAAAGTAACGTCCTTACTGTTTTTAAGTATTAGTAGATTAGGAAATTATGCTAAGCAGCTATTACCTTAATAGCTACTTATAATAAACATAGCTAGTAAAGTAGCAGATAGATAAAGTAATACTTAAAGAGTTTAGTTACTAAAATCTTTTATATTAGAACTATTATTAGGTCCTATAGTAATATAGCTAGCCTAATTTTAAGGGATCTGTAGTAGAGCTGTGAAGTGTATTTTTTTTACTAATATTAACAATAGCATTAAGCTAGCCTTTATAAAAAGAAAGAAGTATATATTATGCGTGGGTTTCTTTATCTATATTCTTAGTATCTTAATTTTATTCTCTTAATCCGCTACGCGCTTAAGCGTGTTATTTAATAGCTAATAAAGCTTAATAAGCTTATCTCTAGCCTTATTAAGCTTAGTTTCAGCTATATTAAGCACTTTTTTTAGTGTATTAGTATAGTTATAATATGTGAGTACTTTAAAATAGCTACGCTCTAACTTACTAGTAATTATTACTTAATTAAAAGTTATTAAGGTAAGAAGCGTAATCTCTATCTCTTAAGGCTTATAAATATTAGTTCTTTAAATAGTGCTTTTAGTAGTAGCTATAAAAGATTTCTTATTATATCATACCTAAATACAGAACTTCTTAATAGTGTAGTCTTTTTTAATTATATTATTAAAGTAGTGCATAGCAGCACACTTAAGTAACTTAAAAATAAATATATAGTTATTACTAGTAGCTATTATCTTAAGATTAATTTTTATCTCTAGCGTAGAGAGCTTTCCTATAGTTCTAATCTATTTATTCTTATATTTATATAGAGCTTCTAGCTCTTAGTAGGGTGAAGTAATTAGCTAATTCTCTAGTATAAAGAAAATAAGCTAGTAGTGCTTATAGAAATTAGTTTCTCTAATAAAAAAAAGATAAGCTAGTAGTGCTTATAAGAGTTAGTTTCTTTAGAATAAAAAAGATAAGCTAGTAGTGCTTATAGGGGTCAGTTTCTCTAGCATAAAGAAAATAATAAAAAGAAAAGAGAAAAAAAGAGGGATTTGCTAAAGCTCTTATAACTTTCTTCTAATCTAATAAGTATATTACCTACTACTATAGGTCTTTTAGTTACCTATTAAGTTACTTTTAAGGCCTACTATATAAGGCTTATATAAGCTATTACTTAAAGTTTTAACTACTTACTATTATAAGACTTTCTAGTAGAGATTATATAGTTAACAAACTAATAACTCAGCATAGTCGTGTAATTAATTCTCTAGGTATAGTTATTAGTAAATTAAATACTTAAGTTAATTATATAGCTTAATCTTAATATTATATCACTATCATCTAGCTAAGTTAGATTAATCTTAGTATAATATAATAATAGGCTCAGTCTTCACGCGTTGTAGTATTAATATAGATTAATAAAATAAGTTAGCTCTATTTTAGCTATACTAAGATAAAGAAAAAAAAGATATAAAGAGGGCTTACTTCTAAATAGAGCGGTGTATAGCCTAAATATAAACTAGCTATACTTTAAGCTCTACACTAGATTATAGCTAACATAGCTAGTTATAATATTATGTAATTTATAGTAAGTAAAGTAAGTAGCACTATTATAATATATAAATACCCCTATAATTAAAGCTTTAAAAGATATAATTTTAATTATAATAGTAGTAGCTTAGCTAACGAGGCCTAGTAGACTAAGAGTAGTAGTAATATTAATTTTAACTATAATTACAACTAATTCTTAATACGTTTAGTAAGAATAGAGAGATTAAGCTAATATTCTAATTAAAAATTTTCTATAAGTAAAAGAGAGTTTATATATTTAATAATAATAAAGAAATTAAATATAAATAATATAGCTACTAGTTATAGTATAATATAGATTACACTGCTAATTAATGCTATAGAGAGTAAATTAAGCCTAAAAAACGCATATTATTTTCGTAAAAAAGTGTAGGAAACAAGCTATATAAATACTAGGCTTAGAAAACTAGATTAAGACTATCTGTTTACAGCTAAATAGCCAGATATAGCTAACTATATTATTAAATATACGTGGCTTAAGTAAATACTACTAAAAATACCAGATTATACTATATTATATTTTTAAAGAAAATCTATTATACTATACTATATTCCCTCTAATTATGCTGTATTCTCTTTAATAATACTATATTTCTAAAAAGAACTCTTGAATCATGCGGGGTAGTTAAAAGCATAATAGAAAAAAATAAAGTTAGTTTATAAAAGCCTAAAAAAGTAGCTAGGTAAGTAGTTTAAAATAAAGAAAAAAGCTAGTTCTTCTTCTTCTTCTTCTTCCTTTTTTTTTTCTTTCTTTTTCTTTTTATTTTTATTTTTATTTTTATTTTTATTTTTTTGGTTTTTACGCAACATTTGGAATTAATATCTAGTACTATATATAGTAATTAATTAGGGCTTTTTTTTTTATGCTCTTAATCTCCTACTTATAGTACTTTTATAATAGTAAACTTACGTATTATCTTTACTTATAAGAACTTTAAAAAAGCTAAGTATACTTAATATAACTTTTATTTCATTTATATTATAACTAATTTTTAGTAGAATAAATAGATTATATAGTTTCTTTCTAATTACCTTAAGCTATTATATAACCTTATTATAGAAGTTTTTATTATGCTAATTTAAATCTAGCGCCTTAATCTTTTTAGAATTAAGCTTAAAATAGTATTTATAGAAGGCCTAACGCTAGTTTTTACTAAAAGACTTAATAATTTCATTCCTTATAGGAGTTTAAAAGATGAATAAGTACTAATATATAATAATAAATATTAATAAACATACATACCTAATAAAAAAGGAGAAAGTATTATTATATATTTATAATAAATACTTCACTAGAGCTTTCTTTTTTAATAGGTTATAATACTATTAGCTTTTTACTTTATCTTATATTAAGAGTTATTTATATATATAGTTTTATAAAATAGTATAAGAGACTTAGCTATATACTAATAAAATAGTATATATTCTAGACTTATTAAAATTAAGACCTTAAGAGAGCGTAGCGCTAGCGGAATCTATTCTATATTTAATAATAATAATAATAAAAAGAAAGAAATAATTTTACTAGAAAACACGTAATAAATAGCTATAAAATCTTAAGAAATCTTATAGTAACATGTTTTAGTGCTAGTAGCTATATATAAAATAAAAGAATAAAATATAGTATAACATAAGCATGCTATATTCTAGTATTAAAAAGAGTAGTATTTTATACCTATTTTTTCTTAACTAAGCTTACAGAATATTAATTATTAAAAACTAAAAGTAAATAAAGCCTATTAAGGTAATTATTTTAAGTGGATTTTTTAACTTATAGTTTTAAAGTATAAACAACCTCTAGTTTACACTATATACTAAGGGGGAGGTGTAGAAAGAAAATAGAATAAAAACTTTTTTATATAATAAAATAACTAACTAAAGATAAGGTAAAGCCACACGGAATTTTAATATTAAAAATAGGATTTATATTAAATGTTATAGTTTAACAGACTTTTTTATAGTAATCTTAAGTTAAACTACTAATAAAGTAGCTAGTTATAAAAAGACTAAAATAAAAAACTAGAGATAATAAAAGGCTCTTTATATACATAAAGTTATTACTAAAATAGTATAGTAGAGTTCTAATAATATAGTTCTTTTCTAAAGTTTTTTTAATATTCTATATAATAAGCTGTCACATTAAATAGAGACTAAAAAACACAGAAATTTTAATTATAGATTTATATAAGAATAGAGCGGAATATAGGAAGTTAAGCTATTTTAGTAATTCTAGCATAATATATTTTCTACTATATAGAAAGAAAGATTATATTTTCTAGCTATTTTTTATTTAGTTATATAAAATATTATATCTCTCTTACCGTTTACTATAGTATTTTCTAAGAGTTAAGGTAATTTATACCTATTATGAGTATAGTTATAGTACATAGTAGGTTAATCTAATAACTAGAACTAGAATAAGCTAGTTTTAAACTAGCTTTATTATTAGTATTATATTTTCTAAAGCTTATTATATATATATCCTGCGGATACTTCTGGTTAGAGCTAATCTTATTTACTAAGTACCTTTTATATACAAAATAGACTATATTTTTAGTATAATATTTAGATAATATAGTATTAGTTATTACTTAGTTTTTAATTTTTCTTTATAGCTATAGTGCTATAGTTAGAGCCTATTATAGAAATACCTATTTTCTTATATTATATACTATAATTTCCAGCTAAACACCTTAGCCTAGGATTTATAAGATAGAGACTATTATTATTATATTAAAAGTTTTAGCTATAATCTATAGATATCTCTAGTAAATAAATCCTTATATAGTAGCTTTATTCTAACTAAAGTTAAATAATTTTTAAATATAGCTATTTTATATAGCTCTTTAATTTAGCACTTTTTTTATTTAAAACTCTACTTATTTTATTAGCTTAGTGTTGTTAGATGGCTTAGTTAGTATTATATATTTCTTAAATAATACTTCTATATTAGTAGTATTATTACTATCAGAATTATTTTTAACGTGGAATTAAAATAGAAGTCTAGTAGTTAAAATAAAGAAAACTTAAAAATAATATTTAAATAGATTCTTTTATAGATAGTTATTATAAGTTGTTAACTTATTAATATAAATTATACTAGTAACTAGCTGTTTAACTAATTATTATAATAATTAATTAGTTCCTTTACTTCCGAATCGGATAGCTTATTAAACTTAATAGAAGTTAATTAACTTAGTAAGGATAAAAAGAAGTAATATAGTAAGTTAAGATTTAACAGAATAGTATTAAACTATTTTACTTAAGGTGTAAATCTTAATTTTAGAGTAACTATAAAGAATTAAAAGTAATTATAAGCTATCTAATATCCTATACTTATAATAAATCCTCTGTGTGTATATTATGTACTTATTAGTAGTATATTAAATACTACTAAAAGCTACTAAAGCTACTAGAGATTTGATTATTTTACTTTATTTTTATTTACTTTATTTTTATCTTAGTCACGTGAGTTACTGCTTTTAATTTATTAATATAGTTTTATATTTCTGTTTTTACTTTTTAGCTTATGCTTTAGCCTATGCTAATATATCTTATATCTATTTATAATTCTTTCTTTTTAGCTTAAATATACGTTTCTATTCTAAAGCTTTATTAGCTATTATTACTAATTTTCTTAGCTTCTTAAGTATAGTTATTTTTTTATTACTGTCTGTAATACTATCCCTCTCTTTTAAGTCTTTATCTTAAAAGATAGTTTTTTTCTTTTATAAATAGTATAAAGGTAGTAGGTCTTTTGCTCTGTGTTTTAAACTTTAAGATTTTTAATTTCCTTTCCTTTCTACCTAACTCTTTAATAATAATATATTCTAAGTTGTCTCTAATACGTGCTTGCTGCCTAGCTTTTTAGATTTATAATAAACTTTATTATATACTAACGCCCTGTTTGAACTATTCCTATTAAAATAATAATTATTTTATAAACCTAAGTTCTAGTTATTATTTAGCCTGTACTAATTATAATATAAAATATAATTTAATTATTTCACAGCCGGAATGAGATTGTTTTAATTATAATAAGAAAAAACTCTATTATTAGCTTAATTTTTTTAAAGACTAGTGTTCTAAGCTCTACGCTTAAGAATTATAGCTTTATTATAAGCTTACAAAAGTAGACTCTAAAGAAAAAGAGATGTTTAATTAAGAGATAATCTCAATTTACAAGGTTTAAGCTCTTAAAGAGATAGAAGCTTGTTTTTAGGGTTAAGAAACTTATATACTATAATCTACAGTTCTGGTTTCTTTCCTATCTTCTTTATTTTCTCTTTTCTTTAGCTTAGATTAGAACGTACTGTAGTCATCCTTTCTATAGAATACAGCCCTTATTAGTTTATCTAATAATACTAGTTAATTAGCTTTAAATTATTTCTTAGGTTTCTAATTAGCTCTTATGTATTATCTTTAAGTCCGTAACTTTTCTATTTAACTAGATATTTCCACTAATATCTAAACTACTAGTAGTCTAAAATTTATTAGACTTTATACTTAGTAGTATTTCTTTTAAGTTTAAGTCTTATCTACAGTTTAGCATTCAGTAGTGCTGGTTCTAATTTTAAAATATAAAAAACTAAGTAAATTCTTATATCTTTAGATAGTTATAGTTTATAATTTATAGATCTTATTTATCTTTTAACCTTAAATAGCCCCAATTTGATGTGATCCAGTTTTTTTAATAGTTATTTTATTTCTAAATTTTTTAATAATAGAAAAAGCTTATTCTCTTTCTTAAAGGTTAGTTTTTTAACTCTAGATTTATCTTTCTACTATTTATTAAGAATGTCTTTCTAAGTAATTTTTCCTACTATTTCTTAATAAAGTTATTATAATTTATTAACTTTTATTCTTACTAATTCTAATATTTTATTTAATTTTCGTGGTTCTCGATAAGCCGTAGGCTTATAACTATAGTTTATAAAGAATAGTAATTTTCCTATAGTTAATGATTTTACAGAGTTATATATAAACTCAGCTATTAGTAATAAGTTAATCTAATTATCTTATTACTTATTAACGTATATTTATAGGTATTGTTTTAGTGTCTGATTTATCTATTCTATCTATTTATTTATTTATAAGTAAAATGCTATTAAGAGGCGGTATCCAGCCCCTAGCTTCTCTATAAACATTTTTTAGAATATTAATATAAACAATTTGTCTCTATCCGTGATGAATTCTTATAGCAATTTATGTTATACTATTAGTAGTTTAATAAGTATAGTTACTAATTTATCTGCTTTTATCTCTATATATGTTAGTTTAAAGTATACATATTTCATAAGTTAGTCTACTATAATTAATATCATATTATACTATTAATCTCTAAAGGTAGTTATTATTAGTATTTCTGTAATAAAGTTTATTATAACTAATTCTCATAGTAAGTCTGGTGGAGGAATTAGTTATATAAGTCTATATTCCTTATATCTTAATACCTTATTTTTTTTGTATTTAATGTATTCTGAAAGAATAGCTCTGACTTTTTTCTATATTCCTAGAATCTAAAAATATCTGTTAATCTATTCTATAGTTTTTTTAATTCCTTAATGTCCGTGCATTTCAGCTGAGTGTTAATCTTTAATAAGCTTAGTTTATAATATATCTAATATATAAATTATTTTTTAGTCTAGATTCTAGTATAGTTATCTATTGTTAAACTTCCTTATTCGTTTTTTCTAGATGTTTTTAATAATAATAACTGTCTTAATATCTATTTATAAGCTTCCTAAGAATCTATCTAGTCTTTACTTAAGTATTATATTATGAATTTCTGGTATATCTCTTATATAGTCTGCTTATTAACTAAGTGTATTAGCCGCTATATTTTCTTTCCCTAATTTATAAAATATTTAAAATTCAAATGTGGAAACTAGCTTTTATTATCTAACTTATTATTAATTTAGCTTTTTTATTATTATAAATGCCGTCAGATTCTTGTAGTCTAAATATATAATAATTTAATACTTAGTTTCTTTTAAGTAATGTCTTTACTTTTTAAATGCTTAAACTATTACTAACAGTTTCTTATCATAAATATTATAGTTTAACTTAATAGTTATAAGTTTATAAGATAAGAAATTTACTAGATATTTTTATTTATTATTTTATACTTATAGTAGGATGGCTCCTGTAGCTCTGTCTAATATATTTATATATATCTCTATTTAAAGTTATAAATTAAATATTTTTAATATTAATAGCTATTAGAATTTTTTTTTTAATATTTTGAAAGCGTCTTCCTCGCGTTGTTTTTACTTAAATTATTAATTTTTTTTAAGTAATTCTATTAAGAGTGCTATAATTTTTAAGTAGTTCTTAATAAATTATCTATAAAAATCTATAAATTTAAGAAAAGAATAAATTTTTTTTATACTTATTAGTGTTAGCTAAGATAGAATATCTTTAGCTTTATCTAAGTTAACTACTATTTTATCTTAGGATATTAAGTATTCTAAGAATTTAACTTCAGTCCTATAAAATACATACTTCTTTATTTAAATATATAATCTATGTTTTTTAAGCTTTTGTAATACTTTTCTAGTGTACTTAATATATTCTTTTAGCATTTTATTTATGTATATAAACACGTTATTAAGATATGCTATTATAAATATGTCTAGGTATTCTCTTAATATATAATTAATAATTATCTAGAATGTTACTAGTGCGTTTATGAGTTTTATTAGTATAACTAAATATTTAAATAATTCATATCTTATTTTAAATGCTGTCATCTATTTATATTCTTTAACTATTTATATTCTATAATATCTATTCTTAATATTAAAGAGGCTAAACTATTTAGCTCTTTTAAGTTTATTTATAAGTTCTAATATTAATAGTATTAGATAATAATTTTTTACCATAGCTTCATTTAGGTGTCTGTAGTTAATATATAATTATAATTTATTATTTTTTTTTAGTATAAAAAGCATTAGTAATGCCATCTTACTTTAACTAGTTTATATATATTCTTTTTATTAATTTTTTTATAAGAATTTCCGTAATTCTTCCTGTTGGTGTATGGGTACTTAATATAATTATTTAGATTTCAAATTTATCCCTTTTTTAAGCGTGATTTTATAGTCTTAGTCTTAGTATTTTAGTAGCTAGTTCTTAGCTTTCTTAAAGAACTACTCTCTAAACTCTTTTTAATATTTATTTAGTATAATAAATGTGGTGTTGTAAAGTGTTACTTTCTTTATCTATATTATAGCTCTTATTTATTACTATTTATAGTAGTTATTTCTAATTCCTATGGTTTTTCTTTTCTAATTAATAGTTAGATTCTATTATACTAGCTAGTCCTATCCTAACATAAAATCCTTACTATTTAAATCTATAATTTTAATATAACAGTTATCCGTGTAACCTGCTACTCTAATAGTTATATTTCTTATTTTAAGATTAATTAGACTTTTTCTAAATACTATTGGACTATTATCTATACGTTTTACTTATATAAGTTTGTCTAAAACTTTAGTTAGTATCTAATATCTTTATACTTATTTATTTAATATAAGTGTTTTACTAGCCCTACTGTTTATAAGTGCTAGTGTCTAATTACTATTAATATATATATCTATATATAGCTTATTTTCGTGTTTCCTTTAGTTTAATTATATGTATATAATTAATATATTATTTCTAATCTTTAGTTCTTAGTTCTTTAGTGGCTTAGTTATAGTCTACTGGTTTTCTAGTTTTTTATCTATAGCTAACTCTTAAGTAATAGTTACTTCTTTAGTGTTTTTTTTTTTAGGTTTATAGATTAGATATTTCTAGAGTTAGCATACTTCCTATCCTATAGCAGTAAATCTAATATAGGTATATTAAATTTAGATATTAGTAATAAGATATATATAGTTACAGATAAAGTTCAGTACATAGGTGTATTAAATTCAGGTATATTAAATTCACGAAAAGTTATTAGAATAGCTTTAAATTCGAGTATGTAGTTCAGCACATTAAGTTATATTAATAAACTAATTTTTAGTAAGAATAATATAATAGTTATGGTATAATTCTATAGCATATTTAATATAATTAACTTAAGAAAATAAAATAAAAAAGGGGTTTTTAGTATAGACCTTATTAAAATAGCTAATTAAGATAATATCTATTAACGCTATTAGTATTATTAATACTATTAATATAATATCCTAATAAAAATTCTCTTTAAGCTAGAGTCTATTTACTTAATATCTCTAAGATCTACTAAGAATAGTATAATATTATTTTTAAACTTTAAAATATTTAGCTATAATAGATAACGATTTATAATAAATTATCTAATTTAGGTCTTTTTACTTAAAAGAATATACTCTTTTTATTCTGTTGACAATCTCTATTCTTTTATAAACAGAAAGAATCTAAATTCAGGGTAGCCATATTTTTATATAACTTTAAGTTATAGATAAATAGCTAAAAATCAAATAAGTAATAGAAAATTATAGGGGTAGTAAATAATATTAAAATAGTAAAAGAAAAAAAAAACCGGAAAATATATACTCATGAAAATAGAGTTAAGGCTATTTTTAATAAAGATATATTTAAACTATATACAAGTCTATAACTAGAGCCTATACTATAATTTTAGTATAGATAAAGAAACTACTTAATATACTCTTATAAATTTATAAAGAAAAGAGTCGTGTATTTATGTGGTATTATATACTAATAACTTCTAACTTTTATTTCTAGTAAAAATAGAACTTATAGCTTATGCCACTTATATAACTTAACTTATATATATTAGTAAGCTAATTAAAAGGAGCTAATAATTATTAAACTATAATAGATTTTTATCTTAATACCTATTATATTCTATTCATGCTATTAACTACTAGCTATATATTTTAGTATAACTTTAAAGTATTATTAAGTAGTACTTTTATTATTTTCTATACCTAATTCTAATAGCGTTAGTAGCTTATATACCTATATTTATAAGCTCTTCTATATATATAAGCTCTAGATAGTTTATTAATAGATTATCAGGTTAATTATAACTTTTATTTTAGAATAATAGGTTATATAAAGTACTGCCTATAAATTTAATATACTAAATTTTTCATTTTAAAAATAAAAAAGCAAGGATCTTATAGAGAATATTAAGATAAGAAATATTTTACATATAAATTTATTTAAGTCTATTTTTTTTTTATAAAGTAATGTGAATTATGACTTGTATGTTAATTTTTACCTAATCTTACTTAGCATAATAAAGTGCTAGCTAAAACTATTATAATATAATTCTAAGTTATTACAGGATTCTAGACAGGTCTGTTATACTATTATTAGCCTAAAGTTTAAAGTTTAATTTACTAATATATTTAAGAGAGGGAAAGAAAGGGGAGATAAAAGATATATAGTTTAAAAATAGCTATTTATATTAATTATAGACTTATATAGTACAATTCGCTTATAGCTATATTATAACTTTCTTAATTCTTTTCTTATATCTTAACTTAATATAACTTTATATACTTTACTTTTTACTATTTATTTATTATTCTTATTCTATTTCTTCTAATATGCTAAGCTATTTACCTATAGAAATTCTTTATAGTATTTTAACTTATCTACCTTCCTGCTTAGCCCTTGCTTTTATTCTTATTTATTACTAAATATACTATACTTGTAATAACTAGATAGTATGGTAGTATATCATATAACATGCTATAGGCTATCCGTATAGTGTTTTTATAGCTTATACTAGTAACTTAAATATTTAAAAGTGCTATATAGTTACTAATACCTAAGCTAGCTAAGGCTAATAAAGTAGTAATAATATTATAAAATAGCTACTACATATTATTACCCTAAATCGTGTGTAATAGCTCTTTTAGATGTTAATAAATAAAGAATAAAGCTAACAGCTAGCTTTACTATCCTAAATCTAGTTATCTTTTTTATAAACTATATTTCTCTTTACTAGCTTTATAACTCTATCTTTAATGCTCTATTATTATCTAATACCAGAAATAATTACGACTCTATATAGTTTATTATAAACTTAAGAAGCTTTTTTAATGCTAGTATCTAGTATTTCATCTAAGCTACTGCTTTCTATCTGTTTATATAATTATTATTAAATAAAATCTTAACTTATACTAAAGATAGAGAGCTATCTTAACTACTATAGTTAATATAATAATTTTATCTTATTACTTATAACTACCTAGATATTTTAGTTAGAGACTTTGTTAAACTTTTTATTATACTTTATACTCTAGTAAATAAAGCTATTAGCTTCTTTTATACTAAGCTTTATTAAACTCTTATTACTAATTCTATACCTATAAAGACTACTACTAGACTTCTATATCTGTTAACTATTTTTATAATTCTATTTATGTTTTTTATAGAGCTGCTTATGCTATTTATTTTATATAATTTAAAAGCCTTTAGTAAATATTACCTACCCTTTATAATAAATTCTAGCTTTTTTATAAATAATAAGTAGATAGGGTATATTAGCTTAAATCTAGAGTCAAGACTATATCTATATTTTAATAGAATTAGAGAAAATAATTTAAATATAATATATAATTATTTAGACCAGCTCCTAAATAGCTACTTTCTATTTAAAGTTAAGTAAGTTATATAATTTCAGCTTATCTAAACGTATAATAATAATTAGTACTAGTTAGAGTTAAACTACTTCTATAACCAGGTAGCCCTATATATACTAATAGTAATAGTAAATAAATATATAAAGTAACTAGTTATTACTTATTAGACTTTATTTAGAATAAGTTAAGAATTAATAAACGTAGTTATAACCCTTTTTAGGATTATATAGGCGGAAATTTCCTAACCTGGGTATTAAATATAGCTTTAAAAGTGTAATTAGTCAAATCCCAAAGAGCTATATATAAGTAAATAATAAGTTATATAATAAAGAAAATATATATATATATATATATAAATATATATAAATAGATAATAAGAGGTAGTTATAAAGTTTAAGTATATTAATAATACTACCTATAATATTACCATGATACTCTACTGTTTAGAATAATTCTATTAAGTATAGTAGTCTCTTTCTCTTTATATACTACTATTTATAATAATATAGCTAATTTATAACAGTTCTATTTAAAACTTTTTAATACTTATAATTATAGTTATATATATTATTGTGTATACTTTAGTGTAATTAGATACTATACTAATATACCACATTACTGCTTAGTATATACATGCTTTAGTTAATAGTATAAAGAAGAATACTATTTATTATATAAAGCTACTCTAAAGCCTGCTAGGTATAGTGCTTTATTTAAGAATAAAACTAGTAACTTTAGCTCTTATTACTACTACCGTAACACATTAAACCTATATATATATAGTTAGTATATTAGGGAATAGATTTTTATTAAATATTCTTATAATATATATACGTATTAGAGATGGCGACTTTAGTCTAATTAATATATTTATCTAATTTATTAGTATTAGTTTACGTTTTTTAAATATATATCTTAAGTAAAAACTCTACTTACAGCTTAAAAAGCTTATTAACTAGGTTAATAGATATAATATTACTATCTTTATTACTAAGTACTGTATTAGTTACATGGCTTAGAACTAGACTACTAAAACCTAGACTAAGCTATAAGGCAAGGAAAAGAAATATATAAAGCTTTATAATAAAAGTAAATTAAATCTAGTAAAGGGAAGACTAAGTGAGAGTAGGGTAGAAAAAATTAATCTAGTATTAAAAAAGTAAAAGCATAAAAGGATATAACAAGAATAGATTTTTTTAAATAATAGAGATAATTAAATCTTTATATCTAATAAAACCATAAAGCTAAACTAGAGACTATATTAATTTATTTAGTTTTTATTATATACTATAGAGACTTAAGTACGTATATAGTTAGTAAATATAATACTAAAAGATTATAGCTATACTAAAGGATTATAGTAATAGTAGAAAATTACAGCACTATTAGGTAATATCTATTATAGTAGTATATAAATCTTTATTAGAAGATAGTATATAGCATACTATCTACTAGAACGTGCCTTAAAATAGAGAATAGATATATATTCTAAAAAAGAAGTCTATAACTCTATACCTCTAACAGATTACCAAAGGCCACATTATTTAGAAAAGAATTATATAGTATATATACCAGAACTTTTCCCTACTATTAGAGATAGTAATATTATATACTTTATTTAACTATTTTATTTATTTTATTTATTTTCTTTAAATTGTTTTTTTTACTCTTTGTCAACCGCTTCTTACTATATCATAATGTGTTTTAGTAATAGTATTATTATATACTCTTTA
Source organism: Zopfia rhizophila CBS 207.26 (assembly GCA_010093925.1). Classification (NCBI taxonomy): domain Eukaryota; kingdom Fungi; phylum Ascomycota; class Dothideomycetes; family Zopfiaceae; genus Zopfia; species Zopfia rhizophila. The sequence continues at coordinate 79,375 of ML994750.1, read as the reverse complement.
TTATCCTCATTCGCTTCCGCAGGATGTTATAGGTCTAGTCTAAGTAATATAAATAAGTAACTAGGTTATAATAACTTAGATTAGGCTGTAGGTAGATTTTAAGATATCTTTACTAAAAAACAAACACGTAGTGCCTATGTTTTAGATATTACTAATAATAACAGTTAGTATTTCTCTATTAGATACTTAATAAATAAAAATAGCCTTATTATAAAAAAAGATATTATTAAATGCCTGAGACGTAAAATAGAGGCCTACAAGTTCAGCAGAAAACATAACGAAAGTAGATAAGAAGTTAAGTATATATGTTTTTACTTATCTTAGTATTAGAATATACTAATATTTAATTTTATAGTACCGATCCGAATTAAGATATATATTAAGATAGTGATTATATTAATAAGTAAAACTTTAGAAAAATACCGCTTCTAATAAAATCGCCGGCTATAAAGAGAGATAATAGAGTTAGTATCTCTTTTAGTATTTCTATTCCTATAAATACACAAAAAGCGGCCACAAAGAGAGATAATAGGGTTATTATTATCTTTAATATTTCTAATCCTAGAGATACACAAAGAGCGGCTATAAAGAGAGATAATAGGGTTATTATTATCTTTAATATTCCTAATCTAGGTTCACATAAATAGATAGGATTAGAAGCTATTTCTATTCTAATATTAGTATTTATCTTATTAATAATAGCTTAGGCGGTTAATAGATTTTTATAGTACTCTCTTATAGCTTAACATATTAAATAATATTTCTAAAGTTAGTATACATTACTCCTACTACTTCTATTTATATAAATAGAAGGAATTTTAGAGCCGTAGGATTTTCTAACCTATTTAAAAGTTTCTAAGAAATCTTAATCTAATATTAACTCTATATCTCGAATTAAACTCAGGAAATATGGTGTAGTATAATTTAAAATAAAAGAGTATAAAAAAGCACTCCTAATAGGCTTATTTATTAATAGTTTCCTGTTTTTTTTATAAAATAGAAAACTTTTCCAGCAGTATTTACTTAGGCTATATATATTTTTAATGAAAATATATTAATATAGAAGGGTTCCTTTAGGAATGTAGCGCCATATTCCTTCTAACAGTACTATTAGAAAAAATATAGTATAATATAATCTACCGTTTTAGCAGTGTTTTAGGTTATGTATAGTTAAATAATAATAATACAGCTACTTATACCTAGCCACTTAGTTATATATAAATAGCTTTAATTTAGTTCTTTTTAGGCATAAAACCTGTATATATAGCTTATTTCTATAGTCTTTTATAAAAATAATATATACTTATCCTAACCTAATCCACACATAATTCTCTAATTTATATCTTAACTAGAATATTAGCTTGATTTCTATATCCCTACTAGATATACTAAGAATTAGTTATAACTATAGTTAAAATTAATATTATTATTACTCTTAGCGTGATAAGCCTTATTAACTAAGCTACTATTATTATAATTAAGATTATATTTTTTAGAGCTTTAATTATAGGCGCACTAGTATATAATTTTTTTTTCTTTTTTTCTTTTTTTCTTTTTTTCTTTTAATTTATTTATTTTTTTTATGCTTTTCTTTATCTTACTATATGCTAACTTTTATCTAAAGCTATTAATATATTATTCTTTATAAAAAGCTTTAAGGAGCTGGTATTACTAATACTGACTTTATTAACTCTAATAAAACACCAGACTATAAGTTTCCGTATAATAGTGAAAATAAAGGCTATACTAGTTTTCTTATAACTAGTATTATTAGAGATAATTAGCTTCTAGGATAGCTTAATACTATAAGGCTAAATATAATTATAATATATCTTAAGACTAATAATATTAGTTAAGAGAAGTTAACTTAAGATATTATTAGAATATACTTAACTCTTATAAATCAGATACACGTAAATAAGTTTAATATAAAAATTCTAGTAAGTTACTTACCAGACATAAGCCAGATATTTATTATAAATATATAATATTAATAATTTTAGAAGGTGTTTTAACTTATTCTATTTACCTCAAACAGGAAGTTCCATCATACGGAGTAAGATATTATTAATTTTAATAAGACTATTATTTTCTAGGCTCTTATTAAGTCTACTTAAGCTTCTCTAATCACGATTATAGATAATTTCTCTAGATTTAATATAATAACTAACACAACGGATGGTAAATATCCTAATAATAAAGGAAATTAAAAACTAGCTAATAAGTTCTACCCACCGCTATTAAAAGCTATTAAGTGTGTAAATTAAGAAAGTTAGATTAAAAATATTCTTTAAATATAAAATTAAAAATATTAATAATATTTTTTAATTTAACTATAATAATGACATATTAAAAGGGGCATTTACTTAGCTATTACTTAAGAATTACTTTAAAGGTTATATTTTAGTGCCCTATTACATTCTCCGGTATTATAAAATAGAATTAATTAGTTAAAACTATAGATAATTTCTTAGTTAACTACTAGACAGCAGCACAGCGCTTAAAGTTAGTTAAGAATAATATTAGTATATAAACTATAGTATATATAGTATAGCAAAGAATTCGCTAAGTAAAGCTCTATTTAATTAGAAAAAATAAAACTATAGAAACCATATGTTAATACTTAATAAGAGGAGGCTTAAATATAAAATATACTATTTAATATAAAAATAAAATAACACATAATATACTAAGAAAGGCTTGGTTAGAATTCCAAGTTTTTTAGTAAACTAGCCTATTAGAAATATGTAAGATTTAGTAGCTATATTTTTATTACCTATAACTATCTTTTACTTTCTTAGCTTAACTTTTTATAAGTCTAAAGTTATAATTAACTAATATTATTATAATACTTTACTTAGTTTTTTTTTATACTAGTGAGTTTTTACTAACTCTAGCTTAGTACTATATTAATTTATATTATATTTAACTATACCGCCTAATGCCTATTCTATAATGTCTAATATTATTATATAAATTAAAATATATATATAGAATCTAGCTAATAAAATAAAAACGAATATACTATTTCTGGGTTTTTTTTTAAATTATATATATCAGTTACATATTACCCTATAGACTTTAAAATCCATTATTAATAGGCTTTCTCTTAAACTAAATTATATTAATTTATTTTATTCTATCTCTTTTTTATTGTGTTAAGCTATTCTAGGAACTTAATTTTTATCTTCTAAAGATCTTTTATTATATACTTTCTTTTATTATTTTTTATATTTGCTACCACTTTAGCCTCTGTCGTTAACGCTAAATGTTTTAAAAAAAGATAAATAAATATATTTTCCTATAAGGTTAAATAGAACGTATATGTGCTCTATAAGTATATACTTTTTAGTTTTTATATAAATAGCTAGCAGCATAGTAATTACGTTTCTAATGCTAATCCTAAAAAATACTAATTCTTTAATATTAAGAAAACCAGTAGTAAGGATGGCTCACTAAAGATTATTAACTACTAATAAAAAGTTTTATACTAGATATTATAATATAATCCCAGAGGAGGAAAAGGGACAGCTAAAAGAATTAATTAATTAAAAATTAGTAATTTTAAATTTAGGTTTGTGTTTTCTTACTACTAATATTATTATATACCATAATTAAATACTAACCTTAGAATATATAGTGTAAATATTAATAGAGAGTTATATTAGAATTCTGTTTATAGTATACTATTTATTTTATATCTAATATGTAGTCCTATAGTAAATGCTACTAAAGTAAGGTTTTTACTAGTATTTATAATTTTAAACTTTACTACTTAAAGCACTCTCTAACTAGAAGCTAAATAGAAGTATTTATAAATTAAGAGATAAACTAGTTAAGCAGTACTGTTAAAAGCTATAGAGTATATAAAAGTATTATTTTAAGTCAGTAATATACTACTAAACATGCTTATAAAAAAAAAAAAAACTAATAACTAAATATACTACTATTACTAACTTAGGGGATATAATAAATTAACTTTAGTTTTATAATAAATTTAACTAACATCCTATATAGTCTAGCTAAGTCTAGTAAAAAAAAATTAAGTATAATTTATTAGCAGAATTCCTGGGGAAAAATATACTCTTTTTAGTATAATTTATATATAAAAGTTATTTAGCTATAAGAGTATTATTAATTTATTACCTTACATTTTAAAAAAAATTTACTTATATTAGGCTAGAATTTTAGTTGTTATTATAATACAGAAGTTTTATATAAGTTTATATAAATAAATTAACTTTAAACGTAAAGACTTTATAATAGCATGAAAAGGAAAGAAAACACGTTAGCTAAATATAAATAAAAATAGGATTAAAAAAATACTAACAGCGTACTAAATATATATATATTTATTATTTATTATTTACTTACTAGCTTAAAAGTAATTATACTGCTCTAAAGTGACCGCACTGTAATTTTAGCGTGAATAAAGAGATAACTTAAATATATTCTATATAATTAATATAAATAATTTTATATATATCTTAAAGAGATTTTATAAAAGTAATATAACCCTACATTAACTATCTAACTAGTAGATATGGATTGGCTTGATAATAAGAACTATTATTATAGTTTAAATAGTTTAGATAGAGTAAACTAATATGATGGTTAAATTAACTTAATACTTACTATAATTACTTAAAACTATATAAGTATAAAGTTTTTTTTATTCTTACTATCTAGAACTTTCTTTACTTTATATATAGTTTTTAGAAGCTTAGCTTTAATATAAAGTAGCTCTTTTCTATTAATTAGACTATTTATAAAATATTCTAAACTAAGCTATAAATTAAGAGCTTAGCTAGCAGCATATGCGTGGAAATTAACTCTTTTTATAAAATTAAATTAAATATACTACTTTTTAACACAGAGTATTTACTCTACTTATATAATAATAATTAAATTATAAGATATTAAGTAAAGACTACTCTAGCTAAGCCTTTTAATAGCTGTATACTAAAATATAACTTATTTTAACTACTAGTTAAAGCTATTACACTTTTTCTAAATAGTATTTAGAAAAATTAGTTATAAGAGAGTATTCTTTACTTATGTCTATAAATTACCTTATTTATTATAATTATAGTTTTAGTTTCTTTCTACTCTCTTATCTTTCTGCTTAAGTGTGGTAATCTTTTTAGTATATATATAAATAAAAAAAGCTATTACCTAGTAATACTAGACATAAACAGTAGTTAGTTATGTCTTATAATAGTTAACTATATCCTAAGTATAGTAAAAGACATAATTAATAGTATTATATTTAGAAAGTCTATTTTTACTTAGCTATAGCAAGGCTTTAGCGAGCTTAAATAAAGTTATAGTAAGTTAGAAAAAAGAAATAAGTATAGAATATATTAGAAATAGAGATTTACATAACTACTAACTTTATAAAAAGAAAATAGTATAGTGCTAGGTAGTCTAATTATTTAGAATATAAACTCTCTTAAGTATAATAATAGCTATAGTATATAAAGTATTAGTAATATTATAAAAGTTAGAAGTACTATTACTAATAGATTATTTAAAGATCTAGGAAATATATAGCTTATTATAGGGTAATATATTAGTATAAGTAATATACTTAGCATAAGAAGCCTTATTATAAAGCTCTATTAAATTATAAGACTACTTTTTTTTTAATATGTGTATTTTTTACCTCTTTTAGTAACTCTACTTAGCATAATAGTTATTATTTATAACTATAGTAATTAGAGCTAGTAGCTTTTTTTTAATATCCACTTCAGACTACACGTCTAGTTCCTTAATAGATTTATTAAATAGACTAGATACTAGTAGTTATTTTATACTTATAAAGCTTAACATATCTAGCTTATTTTAAGTATTTTAGTTATTTAACTTATCTAGCTCTATTCTGGTACGCTTTAGAGTTAGTGTCTAGCCAGTAGTAAAATACTTAGTAATAAAATACTTAGTAGAAAGTAAAGAAGAGCTAGGTTATCTTTATATAAAAAAAAGTTTTTAGATATCTTCTATAAGTAAATATACTATATAAACTAGTACTTTCTAGCTTATATCTAAAAATATAGTTTTAAAAAGTATTTCACGTAATAGCTAAATAGCTAATAGTATAGAATTAATTATAAAAACTAGTTTATACTTAGCTATTAGGTTATTAGGAACTAGCTATTTAGCACTATAACTATTAGATAGAGTATATCCCTTTAAATTTACCTTCTTTACCTTCCAGAAAAGCCTTTTATAATTCTTATTAAATAAAGTATAGGTATATTTAGGTAGAAAGTCTTACTCTTTAACTATAGTAAAGCTTTAGGTACTACTATTAAATTATTACACAGCCTAACTAAATAAGCGTACTTAGTATAACTTAGGTAACTATAACTACAATATATTTAAAAAGATAGATATTATAAGATAGAGAAAAATATATTATACGTTATATAATAGTTATGCTAAGAAACTCCTAACTTTTAGTTCTAATAGTACTAGAAGTTACGGCTAGCGTTACTTAAGTAACCTAATATATACATTATATTAAAAAACTAATTAAAAAGAAGCCAACAATTAAATCATAGCAGATCTTTATAAAAGGAGGAAAAAATAAAAATAGATATCTAAATATAAAAATAAAAGAACTAGTAATAAGTTTAAGCGTAAAAATATAGTCTATTAGTTAACTAATAAAGTTATAAAATAGAAAAGCAATAACAAAAAAGCGTATTAAGAAAGAGTATTTTAAATATTTAGTTAAGTATTAGTTAGCTGTTTATAAAGAATACAGACATATAATATAGCTAGATTAAATTAAGGGCTATTTATAAAATCGTAACTATAAATTATTACGTAAAGAGATAAAGTTAGTAAGAGAAGACGTTTAAAGTTAACTATATATAATTTATTATCCTAGTAAGTTAAAAGTACTAAGTTCTATTAACTAGCTAATTAAGCAGTTACTAATATATACTAATAAATTATTATGCTAGTTAAATCCAAGCTAATGCTATTACATATACTAAATAAAAAAGAATATAAAAAAGTATTAGTAGAAAGTATATTAATAGTCAATAATAATAAAGTATAGAAGTTTAGGTATAATTAAAGGTATAAAAATTAAGTAGTAAATATAAGAAAAAGCTAGAAATATTTAGTGCTAACGGTTTTTTATTATCTGTTATAAATTCTAGTATTTTAAAATATAATAGCTTGTTTAAGGATAGTAAAATAAGCCAGAACTAATTCCTATAAATAATAAGACATTATAGGATTAGTTATGTAATAGAATAATAAATATATAAGTAGATATTAAAAAGAGGGCCTAGATAAGAATCTAGGAGAGTAAAAAGAATAAAATAAACTTATAATTAAAGCAAACACAATAATTACCATATTTAGTAGAAATAAAGAGACTGGATTTATTAGTATATATAAAAAAGCTTAATATAAACGTAAATAAAGAAAAAGAGTCTATTAAAGTAATAATTTAAGAAATAGTAAATAGATTAGCTTAGTTTAACTAAACATTAGTTATTAACCAGATCAGTATATTTATTTATATAGAGATAATTTAAATAGAAAAGTACTAGATATAATACTAGCTATTATAGCCATATATAAATAAGAAGTCAATTAGTAAAAATTACCGGCTATAAAAGTAGATATTAATGTTTTTTATCTATATATAAAGGGAACATGAGTAGACGAGCTCTAAATATAGATTTACCTATTAATAATAAAAGATATAAAAAGCGTTAGTTAAGCAGGTAAAGTAAAAAATTACAGAAAAAAATTAAATAAACAAAGAAAATAAGATAGAAGATGAAATAGTAATAGATAAGATAGAAAATAAAATAGAAGATAAAGAAAGCATGACTAAAAACAACAGCAATAAACTAAAAAGGTTAACAGGAATTTAAAAGGCGTATTTATAGTTTTATATTAAGTTATTAAACTAATTAATAATTTATAAAGAGTATAATAGCCTATTGGTATACGCATTAGCAGTTTTAAAAATTAAAAATAAATAAATAAAAAGAACTGAAGTAGTATTTACCTATTTTATTAGCTATAATTAAGATAACCTGTTTTATAGTAGTCTAGCAGGTATTAGAGTTATTAGAACTATTTTAAGAGAATAAATTTAATAGTAATAGTATATATAAGAGTAAAGATAGAACGAATTTACTATAGCTACAGCAAAAGAATTATTTATAATTTATTTAAAATATAATAAATTAGTTTATAGTCCGAGGGAGCCATGGTCTAATATAATAGATATTAGATTTATAAATATATAGGTTAAAGGTACATTATAATATAATATTAAGAAACTATATTAAATAAATAAGTCACGAGTTATTATATAAGGGTTTATATTTTAATATAGCTTAGTTTTATAGCATGGTTCACAGATTAGCCATAGAAAGTTAGTAATTATTATTAGAGAAGTTATTATTTTCTAATAGTACAACAGCTAACTAAGTATCTAAAATTCTATAAAATAAGTTATAGGATAATCTGACTAATGAATAACTTAAGTGGAATTTTTTAAAAAATTATCAAACCCAGTTACCTGTAGATAAGGAGATGTGGTTATTTAATTATATTAGAGAAAATACCGTAATAAAAGAAAGGTTTTTAAAACTAGATAATAAGTTAAAAATTAATTAACAGGGCGTTAAGTCATACATGGCCTATATAATTAAGTTTTAAGAAAAGTTAATTATATTAATATATATAGTAGTAGGATAGCTAGTAAGAGGACTAGAGATATTAAGTATTTACTATAGTAACACAACAAAAAGCAGGCATAAGAATATTTTTATTAAAGATAGTATAATAGTATTTATTATAAAATACTATAAAGGATATATAGTTAGTAGAGATATTAAAATCATCTATAGATATTTACCACATAAAATAGATAAGTTATTAGTATAGTATTTATAATTAATATTACTATTCTAACAGTAATTAGAGATAATAGTATAAAAAAAAGAAATTATATTATTATATATATAACTAATAAACCTAAGTGAAAGGAAGTAGATATTAGAGCAAATATAACACGTATTAAAGCATAAGAATAGAATTAGATTAAGATAAAAGTTAATAATTTAAATATACCACAAAGTTACTATTAGCATTAGTAAGAGATTTATATATAGTTTAACAATATTTAATACCAAAAAAAGCAATAAAAATAAAGAGTAGAATAAAAAGAATATTATAGTAATAATTATAAATAAATAGGCAGGATATATATCGCATATTACAGATTTAATATATATATAAGTAATTATAGACTAGGCGGGAGTAATAGTAAATAAGAGATAATAGTTTCAAACATTAAGTATAAATTAGCACTAGTTTTTAGGATTTTAGTTAGTAGTAAAAGAAGAATTTAAGTTAAAAAAATAAAAGCATGCCCCATTCAAGACTAAGGCTAAAAAAAATTAAATTAATTAATAAAAGTAGTTAAGAAAAATAAACGTAGTAATATAATTAAGGCGTATAATAGGCAAAGAGGCCGTGTTCTAAGAAGTATAGAAAAAAATAATTAAAGTAATTATAATAGAAGAAAGCCTAGTAGTTACTATAATACTAATAAAAGTAGAAAAAAGTATGTTATTTATATTACCTATATAAACTAAGTAAAGTAAAATAATAATAGTAGTAATACTATTAATTACATTACACAAGAATATAAAGCAACGGTGTAAGAAATTAGAAATTTTATATAAGAAATAAAAAAAATAGTATTTACTAGATATAGTAGTAGTTATATTAGTAATATCTAAATTAGTAGTTAGTAAGAATTTTATAATATTTTTAAATTAATTAAAAGCAACACGGCAGTTGGACTGAATTATAATTAATAAATATTATATTATATTAAACTATTAATACACGTTTTATAAACAGATGTAGCAGTTAGGGAAATTAGTAAGTATAAAAACATAAATAGTTTTATTAACAGTAATATTACTACCTAGTAAAGAAGAAAAGTTATACTAAAAAATATATTTTAAAAAGGATTAGGTAAAGATGTTTAGGGCGAGAATAATAAAAGTTAATATAATATATTAAGTAATTAAAATAAGCGGAATAGGAAGACAGTAGGAGAAAGAAAAGAATATTTTAAATTTAATTAAAAGAAAAATAAAAAGATATAAGATAGAAAAGATTATAGTATATTATAATACAGTTAAAAAAATAAAGAAAATTATAAAGATATTAGATTATAATATATACTATCCTATAGCAGTAAATCCAACATAGGTATATTAAATTCAGATATTAGTAATAAGATATATATAATTATAGGTAAAGTTTAGTACATAGGTACATTAAATTCAGGTATATTAGATTCACGAAAAGTTATTAAAATAGTTTTAAATTCGAGTATATAGTTCAGCGCATTAAGTTATATTAGTAAACTAATTTTTAATAAGAATAACGTAATAGTTATAGTGCAATTCTATAGCATATTTAATATAATTAAGTTAGTAAAATAAAATAAAAAAAAGATTTCTAGTATAAACTCTATTAAAGTAGCTAATTAAGATAATGTTTATTAATACTATTAGTATTATTAATGCTATTAATGTAATATTCTAATAAAAGTTCTCTCTAAGCTAAAGTCTACTTATTTAATATTCTTAAGATCTACTAGAGATAGCGTAATATTACTCTTAAACTTCAAAACATTTAGCTATAATAAATAACAATTTATAATAAATTATTTAATCTAGGTCTTTTTACTTAAAAGAATGTACTCTTTTTATTCCGTTAACAATCTCTATTCTTTTATAGATAAAAAGAATTTGAATTTAAAATAGCCATACTTTCACATAACTTTAAGTTATAAACAGATAGCTAAAAATTAGATAAGTAATAGAAAATTATAGAAACAGTAAATAATATTAAAATAGTAAAAAGAAAAAAAAAACCGGAAAATATATACTCACGAAAATAGAGTTAGGGCTATTTTTAATAAAGATATACTTAAACTATATATAGGTCTATAACTAGAGCTTATACTATAATTTTAGTGTAGATAAAGAAACCACTTAACATACTCTTATAAATTTATAAAGAGAAGAGTCGTGTATTTATATAGTATTATATACTAATAACTTCTAACTTTTATTTTTAGTAAGGATAGAACTTATAGCTTATATTACTTATATAACTTAACTTATATATATTAGTAGGCTAATTAAAAGGAGCTAATAATTATTAAACTATAATAAATTTTATCTTAATATCTATTATATTCTATTCGTGCTATTAACTACTAGCTATATGTTTTAGTATAACTTTAAAGTATTACTAAGTAGTGTTTTTATTATCTCTTATATCTAACTCTAATAGCGTTAGTAGTTTATATACTTATATTTATAAACTCTTCTATATATATAAGCTCTAAATAGTTTATTAATAGATTATTAGATTAGTTATAACTTTTACTTTAAAATAATAGGTTATATAAAGTGCTGTCTATAAATTTAATAATATATTCTATAAATAAGTAGCTTACTTAAGTGAGTAGCTTATCTTATAAATAAAACACAACCTACTAACTTTCAAGCATGATGTAATAATAAAGTAATTTTTAATTAATTTATAATAAAGATAGGCTATTTTTAGCTATTTTAGTAATTAAGAAAAGCTAATTACAAAGCGTGCGACATGCTGTAGCGGTATATAATATTTTTTAAATAATACTTTAATAATAACGCACTAAAACTACCTTATAATATAATTATAAACCTAATTTAAAGAAACTTACTAAGCTAGAAGAATCGGTTATTATTTAATATATACTTAACCTAGATTTATGAGGATTTCCCCCTAGGCTTAGTGCTGTAAGAGATATAGCTAATTATCTACTTACTATATACTCTACTAGCCTAGTTAATAAAAACTAGCCAGAGAACTTTATATAGTAAACTCTAGAAATTAAAATAGTCTATAATTAAAGGTATAACTATTAGAGAGCTTTATATAAAAATTCTAAAATTATTAAGCCTTAGTTTAACTACATATAATATATAATTAAGAAGTATAGTATTACTAAAGAAGATATCTATAACTTTAATAAGACTAGCTTTTAGATAGGTGTTATTTTAGGTAGTAAAATTATTACAGGCTTTAATAAACATAATTAATATAAAGCAATGCAGCTAGGTAATTATAAGTAGATTATAGTAATTTAGAGTATTAACATAAAAAAATAGGTAATCCTATTATTTATTATCTTTATAGGAACGTACTATCTTTCTGTATGGTACAAGAATAATAATATACCACTAAATTAAGTTATTTCATTAAGCGATAATAGCTAAATAAATAATAAGCTTAGTATTAAGTAGCTATAGTACTTTAATAAGTATATAAAGGGTTATATAATAGGCGTCTATTATCTACTAATAATTAATAGCTATAAAAGCTATAATTCGCTTGAATTTCAGTAGCTTTATAAAAAGAAGAGTATTATTACGCTTTATATACTATCTTATTTATTATATCTACTTTAGCTACTTAATATAAGCTATTTTTCACCTTTAAAAGATGTATATAGGCGCTAAGTTAAGGATCTTATCTATAACCACATCTATTATATTATAAAGCTTAAGTTTTTATTAGTATTTAAAGTAGTCTATTAAGCCACATTTATAGAAAGTAATATTCGTGTAGGCTTTTAAGGTACTAGCTTAATCCTATTTAACCTAGATACTATACTCTTAAAGCTTAATATTTAGCTTTAGATGTCATCCCCCCCTATAGCAGAGAACACTATTTAGAAGTTAAAAACACCTAAAATAGCTGCTAAATTAGGGTCTTAAAATGCTCTAATTTGTAATTAGATTTAGCAGCATTAAAATAGCTTATCTATATACATTTTTAAGTTAATTTATTAGCTTATAAAAAGTGCTAAGCTGATAATGCATGAAGTTATATTACTATACTTAAAAATTACTAAGCTTTAAAAGGCAAATAAGGCTGTAACATAACACAAAAAGCACTAAAAAAAGCGAATTTAGAAGTAAGAAACGTTAATAAAGGTAGAGAGCTCAGAGATAATTACTTAAGCAAATATTAATATATAAATTAGGATTAAAACATAATAGAATAACAGGCGTGTAATAGTTAATATGTTAAAGTAAAAATATTATAAACGCTACTACAAACCTAGGCATAACTCAAGGACTTATAAAAAGGCTAAGAAATAAACTAGCTATTTACTACCTAAATATTATAGCAATAGCTGCTAGTGTTGCGGTGTTATAAGTATATAAAAAAGTTAAAACTTAATAAAATAAACCGCTCACTTAAGTAGACCACTCACTTATAGAATATATTATACTAAATTTTTTATTTTAAAAATAAAAAAGTAAAGATCTTATAGAGAATATTAAGATAAAAAATATTTTACATATAAATTTATTTAAGTCTATTTTTTTCTATAAAGTAATGTGAATTATGACTTGAATACTAATTTTTATTTAATCTTACTTAGCGTAATAGAGCGCTAGCTGAAACTACTATAATATAATCTTAAATTATTATAAAATCCCAGACAGGTCTATTACACTGCTATTAGTCTAAAGTTTAAAGTTTAATTTACTAATATATTTAAAAAAGGGAAAGAAAGAGGACATAAAATATATATAGTTTAAAAATAACTATTTATATTAATTATAAACTCATGCGGTATAGTTTGCTTATAGTTATATTATAACTTTCTTAATTCTTTTCTCACACCTTAACTTAATATAACTTTATATACTTTGCTTTTTACTATTTATTTATTGTTCTTATCCTATTTCTTCTAACATACTAAGCTATTTGTTTATAGAAATTCTTTATAGTATTTTAGTTTATCTACCTTCCCGCTTAGCCCTTGCTTTTATTCTTATTTATTACTAAATATACTATACTTATAATAACTAGATAGTATAGTAACATATTATATAACACGCTATAGGCTATCTGTATAGTGTTTTTATAGCTTATACTAGTAACTTAAATATCTAAAAGTGCTATATAGTTACTAATATCTAAGCTAGCTAAAGCTAATAAAATAGTAATAATATTAAAAAATAGCTACCGTATATTATTACCCTAAATCATATATAATAGCTTTTTTAGATGTTGATAAATAGAGAATAAAGTTAATAACTAGCTTTACTATTCTAGATCTAGTTATTTTTTTTATAAACTATATTTCTCTCCACCGGCTTTGCGACCCTATCTTTAATACTTTATTATTATCTAATACTAAGAATAATTACGACTTTATGTAGTTTATTATGAACTTAAGAAGCTTTTTTAATACTAGTATCTAATATTTCACTTAAGCTACTACTTTCTACCTATTTATATAATTATTATTAAATAAGACTCTAATTTATGCTAGAGATAGAGAGCTATCTTAATTACTATAATTAATATAATAATTTTATTTTATTACTTATAACTAACTAGATTTTTTAGTTAGAGACTTTATTAAACTCCTTATTATACTTCACGCTCTAATAAATAGAGCTATTAGTTTCTTTTATATTAAGCTTTACTAAGCTCTTATTATTAATTTTATATTTATAAAAACTATTACTAGACTTTTACATCTGCTAACTGCTTTTATAATTCTGTTTATATTCTTTATAAAGCTGTCTATATTATTTACTTTATATAGTCTAAAGATTTTTAGTAAATATTACCTACCCTCTATAACAGATTCTAGCTTTTTTGTGGATAATAAGTGGATAGAGTATACTAGCTTAAATCTAGAGTTAAAGCTATATCTATATTTTAATAGAATTAGAGAAGATAATTTAGATATAATATATAATTATTTAGACCAGCTCCTAAATAGCTACTTCCTATTTAAGATTAAATAAGTTATACGATTTCAGCTTATTTAAATATATAATAATAATTAATACTAGTTAGAATTAAACTACTTCTATAACTAGGTAGCTTTATATATACTAATAGTAATAGTAAATAAATATATAAAATAACTAGTTATCACCTATTAGGCTTTATTTAAAATAAGTTAAGAATTAATAAATATAGTTATAACTCTTTTTAGGATTATATAAGTAGAAATTTCCTAACCTGGGTATTAGATATAGCTTTAGAAGTATAATTAGTCAAATCCTAAAAAGCTATATATAAGTGAATAATAAGTTATATAATAAAAAGAATATACATATATATATATATATAAATATATATAGATGGATAATAAGAGGTAGCTATAAAGTTTAAGTATATTAAAAATACTATCTATAACATTACTATAATACTCTACTGTTTAGAATAATTTTATTAAATATAGTAGTCTTTTTCCCTCTATATACTACTACCTATAATAATATAACTAACTTATAATAGTTTTATTTAGAACTTTTTAATATTTATAATTATAGCTATATACGTTGCTGCGCATACTCTAGTATAATTAAATACTATACTAATATATTATATTACTACTTAGTATATACATGCCTTAGCTAATAGTATAGGAAAGAATATTACTTACTATATAAAGCTATTCTAAAGTCTATTAAGTTATTACGGACGGTAATAGTAAGGTAGTTATACCTAAAGAGCTAAGAAAACTAGTAATAACAGCTAATAAAGCTTTAAAATAGAAATATATATTTAAGCTAAAAAGAAAGAATTATAAGTAAGTATAAGATATATTAGCGTAGACTAAAGTACAAGCTAAAAAGTAAAAACAAAAATATAGAATTATACTATAGAATTAGGAGTAGTTATGTACGTGATTAGGTAAAATTTAGTAACTAGAAATATTAGAAAAAGCTAGAGACTCTAATATCTCTAATAATCTCTAATAGTATTTAATATACTGCCAGCAAGTATATAATATACGTATAAAGAATTTTCTATAAATATAAAACATAAAATAGCTTAAGGATATTTTGGATTCTTTATAGTTACTCTAAAATTAAGATTTTATTTCTAAGTTAAGACTTGACCTTAAGTGAAGTAGTCTAACTACTATTTTATTTATTCTATTATATAATCCCCTTCTACTCTTATAATAAAGACTAAACTCTATTCTATTAAACTTAGAGCTATTTATTCTAGATATGGAAAGAGCTAGAAACTTATTAAGTAACTAGTTAAAATAGAGTTATAATATAAAATATACTATTAATTAAGGCAACTCGTAACATTATAACTACCCTTTAAAAGAGTATAAGAGAGGACGTTAGATTGATTCTAATATATAAATTTCTAATTACAGTTTATAATAACCTATTATAAGGATAAATAAGAACTCTATTTATTAGAAAATAGTAGTAGTAAAGAAAAAGTCATAATAAGACCTTTATTTACTACTAGAAGTATATTAGGTATAAAGAATATCTAATAGATTATATAGAAATAAGAAGTAGCTATTATAGAGTTACGTAATACCTTAATTAGTATAAAATAATAAGTTAATATAATAAAGAATAGGAAAGAAGATATAGTGAAGATATACCCCCCTATAAAATTTAATAGTAATAAAGATAATCTTAAGATATTTATAACAGCAATAAATTTATACTATTAGTTTAATTAAGTATTATTTATAACTAATTAAGATTAGATTCTAGTAGCCGGTATAAACATAATAGAAAGAGCTATAAGATAGTTTAAACTACTAATAAAAAATTATTTAGTAAATAGAGAACTAAACCTAGGAATAGTAGAACTAGGAAATTATAATAGCAATATATAATAAGCATTTAAAAGTTATAAAGCTTTTAAAAAAGAAATAATTATAGTCTTTAAAGAGATTAATAAAGAAATAAAGGTAATTTAAAAGCTTTAGTAACTTAAGTAATATATATTAGCAGCTAACTACACAGTAGAGTTTAAATAAATCTAATTATAATTAAATTAGAAAAATTAACTATTAATTATGATATACTACGCAGGACTAAAAGACAGAATTAAGAATAAAATTTCATAAGAAAAACAACTTAGTATACTTCTAGAAATTATTAAATAAGTAATAACTATTAATAATTACTAGTACTAGAAAGAATAAAAGAAAAAGAATAACACTAGACCGGTAATTTATATACTCTAGAGAAAAAAAAAAAATCTAAATCTATAATACAATAGAAATCAACTATATATTAGTTAAAAATATATAGATTAATAAAAGAAAGTAAGATAAATATATTAAGAAATAAATAAATCATTATACACGTAAGGCATGCTTAGGATATAGGGAAAAAAAACATTTTATTAAAGACTATAAATAATAAAAAGTAGATGTTAAGTAGGCTTATGTCTAGACTAAAGCACTAATTAAAATTACTATAATCTAAGTAGAGAAAGCTAAAAACTAAATAACAAAAAAAACTATTATATAATATATCTAGAAAGAATAATACTAAATCTATAGGAGCCAGACACATCTTAGATAAGAATATAAAATATTATATTAGTAAGTAAAGAACTATCTAGTAGAATAGACTAGTAATATAATTACTACTATATAAAAAATAGCTATCAAACAATATTAAGCAGACTTTATAGAAGAGACTAATTAATTCTATAAAATAATTTAGCAAGAAGGAGGACTCTTTAAGGCTAAAAACTAGAAATTTAAATAATAATAAGATTAGAAGATAATAGAGGGCAAAGAGCTAATATCTACTATAATTTAATAATAAATAAGCTAGAAACATTACTAGATCTATAAATTAGAATATTATATAGGAAAATATTATATTACTAAGTATTAAAAAGTTACTCTAGAAGATAGAATATATAAGTACTAATAAGCACTATAGGTAGCTAAAAATAAATAATATAAAAAACTTAGCAGACACAAACTAACTATATAAATAAATAAAATTTAAAGATAAGAATCTATACTAGTTATAAGCCTAGTAACTTATTACTATCCTATTAGATATCTTAAGCTAGAATAGAATTAAAATAAAAAACCTAATAAAAAACTAGCTCTACTAATGTTATAGATATAGAACAATAATACTACTAAGAGATCTATATAAAGGAAATACTAGATATGTAAAGAAAAGACATATACCGGAAAAAACTACAAATAGGCAGCTTATACCATAAGGGTTAAAAAACTAAAGATAAGAAGAATACTAAAATAAATAACTTAGAAATAAGAATTTAACACTTAATAAGAGTTGATTTATATGGATTCTGAAAAAAAGCTTTAAGACCCAAAAACAGAGAAACATAAATAATTAAATTAAAATAAATACTAAATAGGATGCTAATATTACTAAACTAAACACTATTAAAATAAATAGTTAGTTATAGAGTTATATGCTAAGCTAGTAGTATATAAATATTTCTTAAAATAAAAGTACTAAAATTACGGGGAGACGGTAAGAAAGGAATATAAAATTCTAACTAAAGAATAATACTAACTCTTCAGATACCCTATTTATAGATTTAAAAAAAAATACTAAAGAAATAATTAATAATTAGAATAATACTATTAATAAAAAACTAGAAGATTAGTAAGCAACAACTAAGCCGCTAGAGAGTTAATTTAAGATTAAAGAATAAATAATAACATTTAATTATACATGACTTAGATAAAAACACACTAAAATAAGCTATATATAGATATATATATTAATAGCTTTTAAACTCAAGCACTTATAAACAGCAAGGCTAGTAAAATATTAATATTAAATTAATAAGTATAGAGATACTAGATATTAACTAAAGTTTTAGATAAAACTATAAGAGTAGTACATATAGATAATAATCTAGTAATATTTAAAGAAAGTCTAATTAATCTTAAAACAGAAAATATAACTATTAAAGCAGCAGGTTATATAGATAACTGCTATATTAAAATTATAAATCTAGATAGTAAGGATTTTATACTAGGATAGAACTAGCTAGTATAATAGAACCTACTAATTAACTAGAAAATAAAGTCTATAAAAACTAGAAAGGACTATTATAGATAAATAAAAGTTATAATATAGATAAAGAAAATGACTCTTTATAATACCACATTTATTATGCTAAAGGAATACCAAGAGAAATTTAGAAAATAGTTTATTAAAAAAGCTAAAGACTAATTATAAGAACACTAGAATTAAAACTATAAGATCATTCTTAAAGAGGGAATGGATCTAAAACTAGGACTATTATATTAACTATCTATTAATTAACAAAAAGAGTTACAACGGTATCTAAATAATAACTTAAAAAAAAGATATATATAGGAAAGCAAAAACACAATGGCATTACCAACACTTTTTATACTAAAAAAGAATAGTAAATTACGACTATATATTAACTATAGATATTTTAATAAAGCTATAGTAAAAAACTATTACCTAATACTACTAATATTAGAACTCATAAATAAACTCAGAGGAGCTAAATGGTTTAGTCTTTTTAATATTAAGAATAGATATTACTAAATATAAATAGCTAAAGGACACGAATAAATGACTATATTAAAAACAAGATATAAGTTATTTAAATATCTAGTTATGCTATTTAGACTCACAAATGCACCAGTAACATTCCAGACAATTATTAACTATATACTAAGAGAATATCTAGACGTATTTATAATAGTATATTTTAATAATATGCTCGTATACACAGACAGAACGCTAAAAGAATATATTAAGTATACTAAGAAGGTATTACGGAAGCTTAAAGAATATAAACTATATATTTAAACAGAAAAATATATATTCTACAGGAAGGAAGTTAAATTCTTAGAATATCTAATATCCTAAAATAGAATAGTAGTTAACCTGGATAAAGTTAAAAACATTTTATTATAGCTTATACTAATAAATACTAAAGAAGTTTATTCTTTCCTCGGATTTACGGGTTTTTGCTGATAATTTATTAAGAATTATTTAAGAATCATAGCATCATTAACGGAATTACTAAAAAAGGATTAATAATTTAAGTAGAAAGTTAAGAAAAACAAAGCTTTTATAATTCTAAAAAAGATATTCCAGAAACTACTAATATTAAAGATATTTAATTTATAACTTTAAATAGAGATATATGCGGACGTATTAGATAGAGTTACTAAAGCTATTCTATTATAAATATAGAATAATAAATATAAATATCTAGTAGACTTTTTATCTCATAAACTCATAACTACTAAGTTAAACTATGATATTTATGATAAGAAATTATTAGTAATAGTTTAAGTATTTAAAAAATAGAAACACTACTTAGAAGGAGCTAAGTACTAAGTTATTATATATTTAGATTATAAAAATCTAATAGCATTTATAACAACTAAGAAGTTAAATTAATAACAAGTTAGATAATAGAAATTACTATTAATCTTTAATTTCTAAATACTTTATAAAGTTAAAAAAGAAAATATAGTAGCTAACGCACTGTTACGAGTTGCCTTTACTTAACGGTACGTTTTAGATTAGTAACTTTATTCTAACTAATTACTTAACGAGTTTTTAGTTCTTTCCGTATCTAGAATAGATAGCCTTAGGTTTAATAGATAAAAGTTATTACTTTATCACGAGATAGAAAGAGAGTATATAATAGATTTAATAAAATAATATTAAACTATTTTACTTAAAGTCAGATCTTAACTTAGAGAGAAGATTTTAATTTTAGAGTAACTATAAAAAACCCCTTCCATCCCGGAGCTATTTTATGCCTTATATTTATAAAGAATCCTTCGTGCGTATATTATATACCTACTGGTAGTATATTAGATATTATTTAAGTAAATAAAGCTCTTAAGAGCTTACTTAAGCTTACTTAAGCTTATTAGAGTTCTTATTACCTTACTTTACTTTAATTACGTGCATGACTACTCCTAATTTATAGGTATAGTTTCGTATTTTTATTTTTACTTCTTAGTTTATACTTTAGCCTATGCTAAAGCATCTTATATTTACTTATAATTCTTTCTTTCTAACTTAAATATACGTTTTTATTTAAGAGCTTTATTAGCTGTTATAGCTAGTTCCCTTAACTCCTTAAATATAGCTACCTTTTTATTACTGTTTATAACACTATTCTTTTCTTTTAAGTCTTTATCTTAGAAGATAGTTTTTTTCTTCTATAAGCAGTATAAAGACAGCAGGTCTTCTAGTTAGTGCTTTAAACTATAAGACTCTTAACTTTCCTTTCTATCTACCTAGTTTTCTGATGATAACACGTCCCGAGTCGTCTCTAATACGTGCTTATTATTTAGTTTTTTAAATTTATAATAAACCCTATCACATGCTGACACCTTGCTTGAACTATTTCTATTAAAGTAATAATTATTTAGTAAACCTAAATTCCAGACGTTGCTCCGTCTGTGCTAATTATAAAATAAAATATAATCTAGTTATCTTATAGCTAGAATAGGATTATATTAATTATAATAAGAAAAAACTTCGCCGCTAGCTTAATTCCCTTAAAGACTAGTATTCTAAGCTTTGTGCTTAGGAATTACGACTTCGTCGCAAGCTTATAAAAGTTAATTCTAAGAAAAAAGAGATATTTAATTAAGAGATGGCCTCAATTCATGAAGTTCAGGCTCTTAAGGAGGAAGAAGCTTATTCTTATAGTTAAGAAGTTTATATACTATAACCTACAGTATCTGGTGCCGCTTCATCTTTCTTCTCTAGTTTTAAGTAGAATGTTTTATATTCTTTTTATACTTTAGATTTAGTTTTAAAATAAGCTTTTACTATTTCCCCTAATAATACTGGTTAATTAGCTTTAAACTATTCTTTAAGTTTCTAATTAGTTCCTAAGTGTTGTCTTTAGGTCTATATTTTTTTTATTTAACTAAGTACTTCTACTAATACCTAAACTATTAATAGTCTAAAACCTATTAGACTTTATACTTAGTATAATCTTTTTTAAGTTTAAGTCTTATTTATACCCTGGCATCCCGTGGTGCTGGTTCTAACTTAAAGATATAGAAAACTAGATAAATTCTTATATCCTTAGATAGTTATAGTTCGTAATTTATAGGCTCTATTTATTATTTAACCTTAAATAGTCCTAATTTAACGTGATCTAATTTCTGTAATGGTTGCTTTATTTCTAGATTTTCCTTTTTTAAGAAAATCTTATTCCCTTCCTTAAAGGTTAGTCTCTTAATCTTAGATTTATCTTTAATTTACTTACTAAGATTGCTTTTGTAGGTAATTTTCTATATAATTTCTTTATATAGTATTTATAAGTCTTTAACTTTCCTTCTTATAGATTCTAATACTTTGTTTAATATTTGTGGTTCTTGATAAGCCGTAGGCTTATAGCTATAATTCATATAGAATAGTAATTTCTCTATTATTAATAACTTTATAGAGTTATATATAAACTCAGCTATTAGTAATAAGTTAATCTAATTATCTTATAGTTTATTAACATACATTCGTAAATATTATTCTAATATTTGATTTGTCCGTTCTGTTTGTTTGTTTATTTATAAGTGGAATACTATTAAAAGGCAGTACTTAGCCTCTAGTTATCTTATAAATATTTTCTAGAATATTAACGTAAATAACTTGTCTTAATCTGTAATGAATTCTTATGGCATCCTATATCATGTAATTAGTACCTTAATTAATAATAACGCTAATTTATCTGTTTTTATTTTCATATAGGTTAGTTCAAAGTAAGCGTACTTTATTAGTCTGTTAATAATAATTAGTATTATATCATACTATTAACCTGTTAAGGTAGTAATTATTGGTATTCCTATAATAAAGTCTATTATAACTAATTTCTATAGTCTGTTTAGTAAAGATATTAATTACATGAGTCTATACTCCTTATATCTTAATACTTTATTCTTTTTATATTTAATGTATTCTAAAAGAATGTTTCTAACCTTATTTTAAATTCCTAGAATCTAGAAGTGCCTGTTAATTTATTCTATAGTTTTCTTAACTCCTTAATATCCATGTATTTTAGCTGAGTGTTAGTTCTTAATCAGCTCTATCTATAATTCATTTAATATATAAATTATTTCTTAGTCTAGATTTTATAGTAGTCGTTTATTGTTAAATCTCCTTATTCATTTTTCTCAGGTGTTTTTAATAATAACTATTGATTTAATATTTATTTATAAGCTTCCCAGGGATCCGTCTTATCTCTACTTAAATATTATATTATAGATTTTTAATATATTTCTTATATAGTCTGCTTATTAACTGAGTGTGTTAGCCGCAGTATTTTCTTTTCCTAATTTATAAAGTATTTAGAAATTAAAAGTTAATAGTATTTCTTATTATCTGACTTGTCGTTGATTTAACTTCTTTATTATTATAAATACTATTAGATTCTTGTAATTTGAATATATAATAATCTAATGCTTAGCTTCTTCTAAGTAGTATTTTCATTTCTTAAATACTTAAACTATTGCCAATAATTTCTTATTATAAATATCATAGTTTAACTCGGTAGTTGTAAGTTTATAAGATAGAAAGTCTACTAGGTATTTCTATTTATTATCTTATGTTTATAAGAGAATAGCTCCTGTAGCTCCGTCTAATGCGTCTGTATATATCTCTATTTAAAGTCCTAAATTAAATATTTTTAATATTAGTGGTTTATAGAATCTTTGCTTTAGCTCTATAAAAGCTATACCTTCTTTATTTATTTACTTAAATTATTAATTCTTTTTAAGCAACTCTGTTAAGGGTGCCGTAATTTTTAAATAGCTTTTAATAAATTACCTATAGAATCCCGTAAACCTAAGGAAAGAATGAACTTCTTTTATATTAGTTAGTATTAGCTATAATAGAATATCCTTAGCTTTATCTAGGTTAACTGCTATTCTATTTCTAGATATAATATATCCTAGAAACTTGACTTCCTTTCTATAGAACACATATTTCCCTATTTAAATGTATAAGTTATGTTTCTTAAGCTTCCGTAATATCTTCTTAGTATACTTAATATGTTTATCTAGTGTTCTATTTATGTATACTAGTATATTATTAAAATATACTAGTATAAAGACATCTAGATATTCTCTTAGAATATAGTTAATAATAGCTTAGAATGTTGCTGGTGTGTTAGTGAGTCCTATAGGCATAACTATATACTTATATAATCTATAACTTATTTTAAAAGCTGTCAGCCATTCATGTCCTTTAGTTATTTATATTTAATAGTATTTATTCTTAATATTAAACAGACTAAACTATTTAGCCCCTCTAAGTTTATATATAAGTTTTAATATTAATGGTATTAGATAACAATTCTTGACTGTTATTTTATTTAATTATTAATAGTCTATACAGAGTTATAGTTTTCTGTTTTTCTTTAGTATAAATAATGCTAGTGATGTAACTTCGCTTTTACTTTCTCATAAATATCCTTTCTTAATATTATTATTCAGATATTATCGTAACTCTTTTTATTATTTAATAGATATTTGATATAATAGTGCTGGCTTTAGCTTCTCTTCTTTCTTAAGTATAATCTTATAGTCCTAATCCTTGTGTTCTGGTATCTAGTTTTCTTATTCTTCTATAAACTATTTTCTAAATTCCCTTTAGTATTTGTCTGGCATAATAAACGTGGTATCGTGAAGAGTTACTTTCTTTATCTATATTATAGCTTTTATTTATCTATAGTAGTTCTTCCTAGGTCCTATAGACTTTATTTTCTAGTTAATTAGTAAATTCTATTATACTAGCTAGTCCCATCCTAATATAAAATCCTTACTATCTAGATTTATAATCTTGATATGATAGTTATCTGTGTAACCTGCTGCCTTAATAGTTATATTCTCTATTTTAAGATTAATTAGATCTTTTCTGAATATTACTAGACTATTATTTATATATACTACTCTTACAGGTTTTTCTAGAACTTTAGTTAAGATATAGTATCTTTATATTTATTTATTTAATATAAGTATTTTACTAGCCCTGCTGTTTATGAGTGCTTGCGTCTAAAAGCTATTAATATATATATTTATATATAGCTTGTTTTTATGTTTTCATTTAAGTCATGTATAGTTAAGTATTAACTTTTATATTTTAATTTTAAGTTAGTTTTCTAACAACATAATTATTACTCACTAGCCTTCTAGTTTTTTATTAGTTAGTAACTTTTAAGTGGTAGTCGTCTCTTTAGTATTTCTTCCTTAAGTCTATAAATAGAGTATTATTAGAGTTAATATTATTTTTATAGTAGTATTTTATAGTTTTTTTTTACTTCTTCTTTATGATTTTAGCACTTCTATTTTAAGAAATATTCCTTAGCTGTTAATTTAGTATATAATTCTATAACTAACTATCTGTTTTAGTAGTGTTTGGCTTAGTAATATTAGTATTCTAGTTAGCACTTATTCTAGTCTAACTATTTATATTTCTTAGTCTTTAAGTTCTGAAGTTCTTCTTTAGAATCCGTATAAATTAGTTCTTGCTGTGTGTTGAGTTCCTATTTCTGTGCTATCTATTTTAGTATTTATCTTATTATTAGTTCTTTAACTTATATAGTATAAGCTGTCTATTTATATTCTTATTCTATATATGTTTTTTTTCTATATATCTAGTACTTCCTTTACATAGATCTTTCAGCGGTATTATTATCTTATACTTATAGTATTAGTAGAATAAGTTTCTTATTAGATTTCTTATTTTAATTCTATCCTAGCTTAGGGTGTCTGATGGAAGGGTAGTAAGTTATATAGATTATAACTAATATAGGTTCTTGTCTATAAATCTCGTTTATTTATATGGCTAGTTCCTGTTTACTAAGTTTTTTATATTACTTATTATTAGCTACCTATAGCACTTATCAGCACTTATGTATTCTATCTCTTAAGATAATCTTTTAGTGCTTAGTAACATAATATTCCCCTTTATAGTATTTTAATTTATAGATCTAGTAATACCTTTAGCTTACTTATTATCTAATTATTATAGATATTAGCTTTTTGCCTTTTATTATTTCTTAATCTTGTTTTTATCTGAATTTCTGATTTTCTACTTTAAAGAGTCTGCCTTCCTGTTAGATTATCTTATAAAATTAGTTAGCCTCTTTTATAGAGCTAGCTTAATACTATCTAATAATAACTTTTTATATAATAGTAATTATGTTATTAGCTTATCCTATTAAATAATCTTTAATCTGCTAATATAGTATTTCGTATTTTTATTTAAGGTATATATAGCTTCCATAGATCCAGTATCATTCCTTCTAAATTCTTTATATTATGGTTTCTATTATTATCTAGTTTTTAGCTAGTTCTACTTAGACTATAGTAATTTTAATTTCTGTTAGTATTCTAGTCTAGATATAAGTCTTCCTAACGTCTATTATTTATTACTTGTATTCTTTAATAAAGTGTTTTTATTTTTTGTATTTAAGACATGCCTTGCGCGTATATTAGTCTATTTATTTCTTAATATATTTATCTTATTTCTTTTTATTAATCTATATATTTTTAACTGATACCTGATTAATTTCCATTATATTATAGGTCTAGGTATTCTTTTTATTTTTCTATAGTGCATAGATTACTAGCCTAGTATTGTTTTTCTTTTCTTATTCTTTTTAATATTAGTAATTATTAATAGTTACTGCTTGCTTAATAATTTTTAGAAATATATTAAGTCATTTTCCTTATGAAATTTTATCCTTAATTCTGTTTTTTAGTCCTGTATAGTATATTATAACTAATAGTTAGTTTATTTAATTAAGTTATAATTAGATTTATTTAAACTCCGCTGTGTAGTTAGCTACTGATATTTATTACTTAAGTTATTAAAGCTTTTAGATTACCTCTATTTCTTTATTAATTTTACTAAAGACTATAATCAATTCCTTTTTAAAGCTCTCATAATTCTTAAAGGTTCTTTTAATATTATTATTATAGTTTATAAGTTCTGCTGCTCTTAAGTCTGAATCTTCTTTAGCTAAATAGTTCTTTATAAGTAGTTTAAATTACTTTATAGTTCTCCCTATTATATTTATACCAGCTGCTAAAATCTAATCTTAGTTAGTAGTAAATAAAGATTAATTAAACTAACAGTATAAGTTTATTATGGCTATAAATATCTTAAAATTATCCTAATTCCTATTAAATTTAAAGAGTAGTTAGATCTTAGCTATTTCTTTTCTTTTATTTTTTACTACTTTAACTTATTACTACATGCGGATTATAGCATTACGTAACTTTATAATAGCTATTTTTTATTTCTAAATAATCTATTATGCGCTTTTAGTTTCTCCTGATATACTTTTAATAATAAATAAAAATCCTACTATAACTTCTTCTTCGCTACTATTATTACTTAATAAGTAAAATTCTTATTTATCCTTATAATAAGTTATTATAGACTGTAGTTAGAAATTTAGTTATTAGAATCAATCCAACATTCTCTTCTACTCTTTAAAAGGGTAGTTATAATATTATGAGTTGCCTTTACTTAATAGTATGTTTTAGATTAGTAACTCTATTTTAACTGATTATTTAATAAGTTTTTAGCTCTTTCCGTATCTAGAATAGATAGCCTTAGGTTTAACAGGTAAGAGTTATTACTTTATCACAAAATAAAAAGAAAGTATATAATAGATTTAATAAGATAATATTAAACTATTTCACTTAAGGTTAGGTCTTAACTTAGAGAGAAGATCTTAATTTTAAAGTAACTATAAAGAATTTCTCTCATCCCAGAGCTATTTTACGCCTCATATTTATAAAAAATCCTTTATACGTATATTATATACCTGCTAGTAGTATATTAGATACTGCTTAAGTAAATAGAGCTCTTAAGAGCTTACTTAAGTTTACTTAAGCTTATTAGAGTTTTTACTATTTTACTTTACTTTAATTACGTGCATAACTGCTTCTAATCTATAGGTATAGTTCTATATTTCTGTTCTTATTTCTTAGCTTATACTTTAGCCTGTGCTAAAGCGTCCTATACTTACTTATAATTCTTTCTTTCTAACTTAAATATATGTTTCTATTTAAGAGCTTTATTAGTTATTATAGCTAGTTCCCTTAGCTTCTTAGGTATAGCTGTTTTTTTATTACTGTTTATAACACGCACTTAGTAAAAGAGCAGACTATATAAGGGATATACTAGAAATCTATAATATAATACTTAAATAATAATAAGATAGGTTTTTGGGAAGCTTATAAATAGATGTTAAGCATATAGTCATTATTAAAAACACTTAGAAAAAGTAAATAAAAAATTTTAATAATAGATAACTATAATAAAATCTAGACTAAAGAATGATTTATATACTAAACGTATTATAAACTAAACTTATTAAAAACTAACATTCAGTCGAAATACATAGATATTAAGGAATTAAGAAAACTATAAAATGGATTAACAGACACTTCTGGATTCCAGGAATATAAAATAAGATTAGAAAGATTCTTTCTAAATATATTAAGTATAAAAAGAATAAAGTATTAAGATATAAAAAGTATAGACTCATGCAACCTATATCTTCACTAAATAAACTATAGAAATTAGTTATAATAGATTTTATTATAAGAATACTAATAATTACTACCTAAAGAGGCTAATAGTATAATATGATACTAGTTATTATTAATAGATTAATAAAGTACACTTACTTTGAACTAACCCATACGGAAATTAAAGCAAATTAATTAGCTATATTACTAATTAAACTTTTAATTACATAATATAAAATGCTATAAGAATTTATTATAAATAGAGATAAATTATTTATATTAATATTTTAAAAAATGTTTATAGGGCAGCTAGGGGTAGAGTATTATCTTTTAATAGTATTTTACCTACAAACAAATAAACAAACAAAATAGATAAATTAAATACTAGAATAATATCTATAAATATACGTTAATAAACTATAAGATAATTAGATTAATTTATTACTAATAGCTAAGTTTATATATAACTCTGTAAAATCATTAATAATAGGAAAATTATTATTCTATATAAATTATAGTTATAAGCCTACAGCTTATTAAGAACTATAAATATTAAATAAAGTATTAGAATCTATAAGAAGAAAAGTTAAAGATTTATAGATACTTTATAAAGAAATCGCACAGAAAATCACCCATAAAGGTAATCTTAGTAAGTAAATTAAAGATAAATCTAAAGTTAAAAGACTAATCTTTAAGGAGAGGAATAAAGTTTTCTTAAAAAAAAAAAATTTAGAAATAAAACAACCATCACGAAAACTGGATTACGTAAAATTAGGATTATTTAAGGTTAAATAATAAATAGAGCCTATAAATTACGAACTATAATTACCTAAGGATATAAGAATTTACCTAGTTTTCTATATCTCTAAGTTAGAATTAGTATTATGGGATGCTAAATTATAGATAAAACTCAAACTTAAGAAAGACACTACTAAGTATAAAGTTTAATAGATTTTAGACTATTAACGGTTTAGGCGTTAGTGGAAATACTTAGTTAAATAAAAAAAATACAGACTTAAAAATAATACCTGGGAACTAATTAGGAACTTAAAGAATAATTTAGAGCTAATTAACTAGTACTATTAAATAAAGTAATAAAAGCTTACTTTAAAGTAAAGTCTAAAGCATAAAAAGAATATAAAATATTCTATTTAAAATTAGAAAAGAAAGGTAAAGCGGCACCAGATACTATAAGTTATAGTATATAAACTTTTTAATCTTAAGAATAAGTCTCTTTCTCTTTAAGAGCTTAGACCTTATAGATTAAGACTATCTCTTAATTAAACATTTCTTTCTCTTTAGAATTAACTTTTATAAGCTTGTGATGAAGTTAAATGGTATAAAATTAAGCCTCTAAAGTATCCTCTTCAGCCTTTTCAAACTAGTAATAAAGTTTTTTCTTATTATAATTAATATAATCTTACTCTGACTGTAAGATAATTAGATTGTATTTTATATTATAATTATTATAAGCTAAATAGTAACTAGAGCTTAAATTTATAAGATAATTATCACCTTAATAAAAATAGTTTAAGTAGGGTATTAGTATATAATAGAGTTTATTACAGATCTAAGAAGCTAAATAGTAAGTATATATTAGAAATAACTTAAAGCATATTATTATTAAAAAGCTAGGCAAAAAAAAAAAGAAAGTTAAAAGTCTTATAGTTTAGAATACTAAGTAGAAGACCTACTGTCTTTATACTACTTATAAAAGGGAAAAACTATCTTCTAGGATAAAAACTTAAAAGAGAAGAATAGTATTATAGACGGTAATAATAAGGCAGCTATATTTAAAAAGCTAAAAGAACTAGTAATAATAGCTAATAAAACTTTAGAATAGAAACGTATGTTTAAGCTATAAAGAAAGAATTATAAGTAAATATAGAATATATTAGCGTAGACTAAAGTATAAGCTAAGAAATAAAAATAGAAATATAAAACTATACTATAAGATTAGGAGCAGTTACGCACGTGATTAGGTAAAACTTAGTAGCTAGAAATATTAGAGAAAGCTAAAGACTCTAATATTTCTAATAGTCTCTAATAGTATTTAATATATTACCAGCAAGTATGCAATATACGTATGAAGAGTTTTCTATAAATATAAGACATAAAATAGCTTAAAGATATTTTGGATTCTTTATAGTTACTCTAAAATTAAAATCTTATCTCTAAGTTAAGACTTAACCTTAAGTGAAGTAGTCTAACTATTATCTTATTTATTCTATTATATAACCCCTTTCTACCCTTATAATAAAGACTAAACTTTATTCTATTAAACTTAGAGCTATCTATTCCAGATATGGAAAGAGCTAGAAACTTATTAAGTAACTAGTTAGGATAAAGTTATGATATAAAATATACCATTAGTTAAAACAACTCATAACATAAGTATAGTATTTTATTTAAGAATAAAACTAGTAACTTTAGCTTTTATTATTACTACTATAATATATTAAACCTGTACGTGTATAGTTAGCATACTAGAGAATAAATTTTTATTAAATATTTTTATAATATATATATACATTAGAGGTGGTGATCTTAGTCTAATTAATATATTTATCTAATTTATTAGTATTAGTTTATGTTTTTTAAATATATATTTTGAGTAGAAACTCTACTTATAGCTTAAAAAGCCTATTAACTAAGTTAATAGATATAATATTACTATCTCTACTATTAAGTATTATATTAGTTATATAGCTTAGAATTGAACCACTAAAACCTAGGCTAAGATATAGGGTAAGGAAAAGAAATATATAAAGCTTTATAATAAAAACAAATTAAATTTAGTAAAGAGAAAACTAAGTAAGAGTAAAATAGAAAAAATTAATCTAACATTAAAAAAATAAAAGCATAAAAGAATATAACAAGAGTAAGTTTTTTTAAATAGTAGAAATAATTAAATCTTTATATCTAATAAGGCCATAAGGCTAAACTAGAGACTATATTAATATATTTAGTTTTTATTATATACTATAGAGACTTAAGTACGTATATAGTTAGTAAATATAACACTAAAAAATTATAGCTATATTAAAGAATTATAGTAATACTAGAAAATTACAGCACTATTAGATAATATCTATTATAGTAATATATAATATCTATTAAGAGGCGACGTATAGCATACTATCTACTAGAATATATCTTAAAATAAAAAATAAGTATACGTTTTAAAGAAGAAGTTTATAACTTTATATCTCTAATAAATTACTAAAAGCCACGTTGTCTGGAAAAGGATTATGTAGTATATATACCAGAACTTTTCCCTACTATTAGAGATAGTAATATTATATACTTTATTTAACTATCTTATTTACCTTTTTTATTTTTTTTAAATTACTTTTTTTACTTTTTGTTGACTACCTCTCACTATATTATAATGCGTTTTAGTAATAGTATTATTATATACTTTTTATTATCCTTATTCACTTCTGCAGGATGTTATAGGTTTAGTCTAAGTAATATAAATAAATAACTAGGTTATAATAACTTAGATTAGGCTATGGGTGGATTTTAAGACACTTTTATTAAAAAACAAACACATAGTACCTATATCTTAGATATTACTAATAATAATAGTTAATATTTCTCTATTAGACGCTTAATAAATAAGGATAGTCTTATTACAAAAGAAGATATTATTAAACGCTTAAGGTATAAAATAGAGGCCTATAAGTTCAACAGGAAATATAATAAAAACAGATAAGAAATTAAGTATATATATTTTTACTTATCTTAGTATTAAAATATACTAATATTTGATTTTATAGTGCCAGTCTGAATTAGGGTATATACTAGAATAGTAATTATATTAATAAGTAAAACCCTAAAGAAATACCGCTTCTAACAAAATCACTAGCTATAAAAAGAGATAATAGGGTTAGTATTTTTTTTAGTATTTTTATTTCTATAAATACACAAAGAGCGGCCACGAAGAAAGATAATGGGGTTATTATTACCTTTAATATTTCTAATCTTAAAGATACACGAAGAGCGGCTATAAAGAGAGATAATAGAGTTATTATTACCTTTAATATTCCTAATCTAGGTTTATATAAGTAGATAGGATTAAAAGCTATTTTTATTCTAATATTAGTATTTATTTTATTAATAATAGCTGAAGTGATTAATAGATTTTTATAGCACTTTTTTATAGTTTAATATACTAAATAATATTTCTAAAGTTAACATACATCACTTCTATTACTTCTATTTATATAAATAGAAGGAATTTTAGAGCCGTAGGATTTTCCAACCTATTTAGAAATTTCTAAGAAATTTTAATCTAATATTAACTTTATATTTTAAATTAAACTTAGGAAATACAGCGTAGTGTGATTTAAAATAAAAGAGTATAAAAGAATACTTTTAATAAACTTACTTATTAATAGTTTCCTGCTCTTTTTATAAGACGGAAAACTTTTCCAGCAGTATTTACTTAAGCCACGTATATTTTTAATGAAAATATATTAATATAAAAGGGTTGATTTAGGAATGTGGCACTATATTCCTTCTAATAGTATTATTAGAAAAAATATAGTATAATATAATCTACTGTTTTAGTAGCGTTTTAGGCTATGTATAGTTAAATAATAATAATACAGCTACTTATATTTAACTACTTAGTTATATATAAATAGCTTTAATTTAGTTCTTTTTAGGCATAAAACCTGTATATATAGCTTATTTCTATAGTTTTTTATAAAAATAATATATACTTACTCTAACCTAATCCATATATAATTCTCTAATTTATATCTTGACTAGAATATTAGCTTGATTTCTATATTCCTACTAGACATGCTAAGAATTAGTTATAACTATAGTTAAAATTAATATTACTACTACTCTTAGTATAATAGGCCTTATTAATTAAGCTACTATTATTATAGTTAAGATTATATCTTTTAGAGCTTTAATTATAGGCACACTAGTATATAATACCTTTTTTTCTTTTTTTCTTTTTTTCTTTTTTTCTTCTAATTTATTTATTTTTTTTATGCTTTCCCCTATCTTATTATATACTAACTTTTATTTAAAGCTATTAATATACTATTCTTTATAAAAAGCTTTAAGAAGTTAATATTACTAATAGTAACTTCATTAGCTCTAATAAAGCACTAGACTATAAATTTCCATATAATAGTAAAAACAAAAACTATACTAGTTTTTTTATAACTAGTATTATTAGGGATAATTAGCTCCCGGGATGGCTTAATACTACAAGGCTAGATATAATTATAATATATCTTAAAACTAATAATATTAGTTAAGGAAAGTTAACTTAAGATATTATTAGAGTATACTTAACCCTCATAGATTAAATACACGTAAGTAAGCTTAATATAAAGATTCTAGTAAATTACTTACCAGACATAAACCAGATATTTATTATAAATATATAGTACTAATAATTTTAAAAGGTGTTTTAACTT
Organism: Zopfia rhizophila CBS 207.26; assembly: GCA_010093925.1. Taxonomy (NCBI): domain Eukaryota; kingdom Fungi; phylum Ascomycota; class Dothideomycetes; family Zopfiaceae; genus Zopfia; species Zopfia rhizophila. The sequence goes on along the minus strand of ML994750.1, from coordinate 45,496 downwards.
ATTCTATTTACCTTAAACAGAAAGTTCTATTATACAGAGTAAGATATTATTAATTTTAATAAGGCTATTATATTCTTAGCTTCTATTAAGTCTACTTAAGCTTCTCTAATCACGATTATAAATAATTTCTCTAGATTTAATATAATAACTAATATAATAGATAGTAAATATTTTAATAATAAAGGGAATTAAAAGCTAGCTAATAAGTTCTACTCACCGCTATTAAAAGCTATCAAGTATATAAGTCAAAAAAGTTAGATTAAAAATATTCTTTAAATATAAAATTAAAAATATTAATAATATTTTTTAATTTAACTGTGATAATGATATATTAGAAGGGGTATCTACTTAGTTATTACTTAAAAATTATTTTAAGAGTTATATTTTAGTGCCTTATTACATCCCCTAGTATCATAAAATAAAATTAATTAATTAAAACTATAGATAATTTCTTAGTTAGCTACTAGATAGTAGTAAAGTGCTTAGAATTAATTAAGAATAATATTAGTATATAAATTATAGTATATATAGTATAGTAAAAAATTTATTAAGTAAAGCTTTATTTAATTAGAAAAAATAAGACTATAGGAACCGCATATTAATGCTTAATAGAAAGAGACTTAGATATAAAATATACTATTTAATATAAAGATAAGATAACACGTAACGTACTAAGAAAGGCTTAGTTAAAATTCTAAGTTTTTTAGTAAACTAGCCTATTAGGAATATGTAAGATTTAGTAGCTATATTATTATTACCTATAACTATCTTTTATCTCCTTAGCTTAACTTTCTATGAGTCTAAAGTTATAATTAACTAATATTATTATAATACTTTACTTAGTTTTTTTTTATGCTCGTGAGTTTTTACTAGCTTTAGCTTAGTACTATATTAATTTATATTATATCTAACTATACCGCCTAACGCCTATTCTGTAACATCTAATATTATTATATAGATTAAAATATATATATAGAATTTAGCTAATAAAATAAAAATAAATACACTACTTCTGGGTTTTCTTTTAGACTATATATATTAGTTATATATTACCCTATAGACTTTAAAATCTATTATTAATAGGCTTTCCCTTAAATTAAATTAAATTAATTTATTATTTTTTACCTCTTCTTTATTGTGTTAAGCTGTTCTAGAAACTTAATTTTCGTCTTCTAAAGATCTTTTATTATATACTTTCTTTTATTATTCTTTGTATTTACTATTACTTTAGCCTCTATTATTAACACTAGATGCTTTAAAAAGGGGCAAATAGGTACGTTTTTCTATAAAATTAAATAAAACATATATATACTCTATAAGTATATACTTTCTAGTTTTTATATAGATAGCTAGTAGTATAGTAATTGCGTTTCTAATACTAATCCTAAAAAACACTAGTTCTTTAGTATTAAGAAAACCGGCAGTAAGGATAGCTTACTAAAGATTATTAACTACTAATAAAGAGTTTTATACTAAATGTTATAATATGATCCCAGAGGAGAAAAAGAGACAGCTAAAAGAATTAATTAATTAAAAATTAATAGTTTTAAATTTAGGTTTATATTTCCTTACTGTTAATATTATTATATACCGTGATTAAATACTAACCTTAGAATATATAGTATAAATATTAATAAAGAGTTATATTAGGATTTTGTTTATAGTATACTATTTATTTTATACTTAATATATAGTTCTATAGCGAATGCTGTTAAAGTAAGGTTTTTACTAGTATTTATAATTTTAAACTTTACCACTTAAGGCGCTCTCTAGCTAGAAGCTAAATAGAAATATTTATAAATTAAAAAATAAACTAGTTAAGCAGTACTAGTAAAGACTATAGAGTATATAAAAATATTATTTTAAGTTAGTAATATACTACTAAATATATTTATAAAAAAAAAAAAAATTAATAACTAAACATGCCACCACCGCTAACTTAGGGGATATAATAAATTAACTTTAGTTTTATAATAAATTTAACTAGCGTCTTATGTAATCTAGCTAAGTCTAATAAAAAAAAATTAAGTATAATTTATTAGCAGAATTCCTAGGGAAAAATGCACTTTTCTTAGTATAATTTATATATAAAAGTTATTTAGCTATAAGAATACTATTAATTTATTATCTTATATTTTAAAAAAAATTCACTTGTATTAGTCTAGAATTTTAGTTGTTATTATAATACAGAAGTTTTATATAAGTTTATATAAATAAATTAACTTTAAATATAAAGACTTTGTAATAGCATGAAAAGGAAAGAAAACACGTTAGCTAGATATAAATAAAAATAGAATTAAAAAAATACCAACAGCGTACTAAATATATATACGTTTAGTATTTATTATTTATTTATTATTCTAAAAGTAATTATACTGCTCTAAAGTGACTGTATTATAATTTTAGCGTGAATAAAGAGATAGCTTAAGTATATCCTATATAATTAATATAGATAATTTTATATATATCTTAAAGAAATTCTATAAAAGTAATATAACCCTATATTAACTATCTAACTAGTAGATATGGATTGGCTTGATAATAAGAACTATTATTATAGCTTAAATAGTTTAAACAGAGTAAACTAACGTAATAGTTAAATTAACTTAATACTTATTATAATTACTTAAGACTATATAGGTATAAAGTTTTTTTTATTCTTACTATCTAAAACCTCCTTTACTTTGTGTATAGTTTTTGGAAGCTTAGCTTTAATATAAAGCAGCTCCTTTCTATTTATTAGATTATTTATAATATATTCTAAATTAAGCTATAAATTAAGAGCTTAGCTAGCAGTATATGCGTGGAAGTTAACTCTTTTTATAAGATTAAATTAAATATACTACTTTTTAACACAGAGCATTTACTCTACTTATATAATAATAATTAAATTATAAGGTATTAAGTAAAGACTACTCTAGTTAAGCCTTTTAGCAGCTATATACTAAGATATAGCTTACTTTAACTACTAGTTAAAGCTATTACGCTTTTTCTAAATAGCGTTTAAGAAAATTAGTTATAGAAAAGTATTCTTTACTTATATTTATAAATTATCTTATTTATTATAATTATAGTTTTAGTTTTTTTTTACTTTTTTATTTTTTTGCTCAAGCGCGGTAATCTTTTTAGTATATATATAAATAAAAAAAACTATTACCTAGTAATATTAAATATAGACAGCAGCTAGCTGCGCCTTATAATAGTTAATTATATTCTAAATATAATAAAAAACATAATTAATAATATTACGCTTAGAAAGTCTATTTTTACTTAACTATAATAAGGCTTTAGTAAGCTTAAATAAAGTTATAATAAATTAAAAAAAAGAAACAAGTATAAAATATATTAGAAATAAAGATTTATATAATTACTAACTTTATAGAAAGGAAATAGCATGGTACTGGATTATTTAATTATCTAAAGTATAAACTCTTTTAAGTATAACAGCAGCTATAGTATACAAAATATTAATAGTATTATAAAAGTTAAAAGTACTATTACTAATAGGTTACCTAAAGATCTAGAAAATATACAGCTTATTATAGGGTAATATATTAATATAGATAATATACTTAGTATAAAAAGCCTTATCATAAGACTCTATTAAATTATAAGACTGTTTTTTCTTTAATGCGTGTACCTTTTACCTCTTTTAGCAACTCTACTTAATATAATAATTATTATTTATAACTATAGTAATTAAAGTCGGCGGCTTTTCTTTAATATCTACTTTAAACTATATATCTAGTTTCTTAATAGGTTTATTAAATAGACTAGGTGCTAGTAATTATTTTATACTTATAAAACTTAACACATCTAGCCTATTTTAAGTATTTTAGTTATTTAACTTATCTAGCCCTATTCTAGCATGCTTTGGAGTTAGTATCTAGCTAGTAATAAAACACTTAATAGTAAAATACTTAGTAGGAGGTAGAAAAGAACTAAATTATCTTTATATAAAAAGAGATTTCTAGGTGTTTTCTATAAGCAAATATACTATATAGGCTAGTGCCTTCTAGCTTATATCTAAAAGTATAGTTTTAGAAAGTATTTTATATAATAGCTAAATAGCTAATAGTATAGAATTAACTATAAAAACTAGTTTATACTTAGCTATTAGATTATTAGGAACTAGCTATCTAGCACTATAACTATTAAATAAAGTATATTCTTTTAGATTTACTTTCTTTACCTTTCAGAAAAGACTTTCATAATTCTTATTAAAAAGAATATAGGTATATTTAGGTAGAAAGTCTTACTTTTTAGCTGTAGTAAAGCTTTAGGTACTATTATTAAATTATTATACAATTTAACTAAGCAGGTATACCTAGTATAACTTAGATAACTATAACTACAATATATTTAAAGAGATAGATATTATAAAATAGAGAAGAAATATATTACATATTATATAATAATTATATTAAGAAATTTTTAACTTTTAGTTTTAGTAGTACTAGAAGTTACGGCTAGCACTACTTAAGTAACCTAATATATACATTATATTAAAAAACTAATTAAAAAAAAGCCAATAATTAAATTATAGCAGATCTTTATAAAAGAAGGAAAAAATAAAAATAGATACCTAAACATAAAAATAAGAGAACTAGTAATAGGTTTAAGTGTAAAAACATAGTCTATTAGTTAACTAGTAAAATTATAAAATAAAAAAGTAATAATAAGAAAGCATATTAAGAAAGAGTATTTTAAGTATTTAGTTAAGCACTAGTTAGCTATTTATAAAGAATATAGATATATAATATAGCTAAATTAAATTAAGGGCTATTTATAAAATCATAATCACAAATTATCACGTAAAGAGACGGAGTTAGTAGGAAAAGATGTTTAAAGTTAACTATATATAATTTATTATTCTAATAAGTTAAAGGTGCTAAGTTCTATTAACCAGCTAATTAAATAATTACTAATATATACTAATAAGTTATTATGCTAGTTAAACCCAGGCTAATGCTATTACATATATTAAAAAAATAAAAATATAAAAAAGTATTAATAGAAAGTATATTAATAGTCAATAATAATAAAACATAAAGATTTAGGTATAGTAAAAGATATAAAAATTAAGCAGTAAATATAAAAAAAAGCTAGAAATATTTATTACTAGTAGTTTTTTATTACTTATTATAAATTCTAGTATTTTAAAGTATAATAGCCCGTTTAAGGACAGCAAAATAAGCCAAAACTAATTTCTATAAATAATAAAATATTATAGGCTTAGTTATATAACAGGATAATAAGTATATAAATAGATATTAAAAAGAAGGCCCAGACAAGGATTTAGGAAAATAAAAGAGATAAAATAAATCTATAGTTAAAGCAAATATAATAGTTACTATATTTAATAGAAATAAAAAGACTAGATTTATTAGCATATATAAAAAAGCCTAATATAGATGTAAATAAAGAAAAAGAGTCTATCAAAGCAGTAATTTAAGAGATAATAAATAGATTAATCTAGTTCAACTAAATATTAGTCATTAACTAGATTAATATATTTATTTATATAAAGATAATTTAAATAGAAAAGTATTAGACACAATACCAGCCATTACAGTCATATATAAATAAGAAGTTAATTAGTGAAAATTACTGACTATAGAAGTAGATATTAATATTTTTCGCTTATATATAAAGGGAATATAAGTGGACGAGCCCTAAATATAGATTTACTTATTAATAATAAAAGGTATAAAAGGCGTTAGTTAAGTAGATAAAATAAAAAATTATAAAAAAGAATCAAATAAACAAAGAAGATAAGATAGAAGATGAAATAATAATAAATAAAATAAAAAACAAAGCAGAAAATAAAGAAAGCATAACTAAAAATAATAGTAATAAACTAAAAAGATTAACAGGAATTCAAAAGGCATATTTATAGTTTTATATTAAGTTATTAAATTAATTAATAACCTGTAAAGAGTATAATAGCCTATTAGTATACACATTAGCAGTTTTAAAAATTAAAGAGAATAAATAAAAGAAACTAGAGTAATATCTATTTATTTTATTAGCTATAATTAAAATAGCTTATTTTATAATAGTCTAGCAGGTATTAGAGTTATTAGAGCTATTTTAAGAGAATAAATTTAATAATAATAATATATATAAGAGTAAAGATAGCGCAAATTTACTATAGCTATAGCAAAAAAGTTATTTATAATTTATTTAAGATATAATAAATTAGTTTATAGTCTAAGGGAGCTATAATCTAATATAATAAATATTAAATTTACGGATATATAAGTTAAAGGTGTATTATAATACAATATTAAAAAACTACATTAAATAAATAAGTTATAAGTTATTATATAAGAGTTTATATTTTAATATAGTCTAATTTTATAGCATAGTTCACAGATTAGCCACAGAGAGTTAGTAATTATTATTAGAGAAGTTATTATTTTCTAATAATATAACAGCTAACTAAATACCTAAGATTCTATAAAATAAGTTATAAAATAATCTAACTAATAAGCGACTTAAGTGAAATTTTTTAAAAAATTATTAAACCTAATTACCTATAGATAGGAAGATATAGTTGTTTAATTATATTAGAAAAAATACCATAATAAAAAAAAGGTTTTTAAAACTAAATAGTAGATTAGAAATTAATTAACAGGACATTAAGTCATATATAGCTTATATAATTAAGTTTTAAAAAAAGTTAATTATATTAATACATATAGTAGCAGGATAGCTAGTAAGAGGACTAGAAATATTAAGTATTTACTATAATAACATAATAAAAAGCAGGCATAAGAATATTTTCATTAAAAATAATATAATAGTGTTTATTATAAGATACTATAAAGAATATATAATTAGTAGAGATATTAAAATCATTTATAGATATTTACCACACAAAGTAAATAAGTTATTAGTATAGTATTTATAATTAGTATTATTATTCTAACAGTAATTAGAGATAATAGTATGGAAGAAAAAAGCTATATTATTATATATATAACTAGTAAACTTAAGTAGAAGGAAGTAGATATTAGAGTAAATATAACACATATTAAAATATAAAAAAAGGATTAGATTAGGGTAAGAATTAATAATTTAAATATATTATAAAGTTACTATTAGTATCAGTAAAAGGTTTATACACAGTTTAATAATATTTAATACTAAAAAAAATAATAAGAATAAAGAATAGAATAAGGAGAATATTATAGTAATAATTATAAATAAATAAGCTAGGTATATGTTATATATCACAAGTTTAATATATACACAAGTAATTATAGAATAGGCGGAAGTAATAATAAATAAGAGATAATTCTAAATATTAAGTATAAATTAATACTAGTTTTCAGGATTTTAGTTAATAATAGAAAAAGAATTTAAGTTAAAAAAATAAAAACATGCCCCGTTTAAGACTAAGGCTAAAAAAAATTAAATTAATTAATAAAAGTAATTAAAAAAAATAAATATAGTAATATAGTTAAAGCATATAATAGACAAAGGAACTATATTCTAAAGAGTATAAAAGAAAGTAATTAAGATAATTATAGTAAAAAAAAGTCTAGTAGTTATTATAATACTAATAAAAATAAAAAAAAACATGTTATTCATATTACTTATGTAAGCTAAGTAAAATAAAATAATAATAATAATAATAATACTATTAATTACATTACATAAAGATATAAAGTAATAATATAAAAAGTTAAGAATTTTATATAAGAAGTGAGAAGAATAGTGTTTACTAAATATAATAATAATTATATTAGTAATATCTAAGTTAATAATTAGTAAGAATTTTATAACGTTTTTAAATTAATTAAAAGCGACATAGTAGTTAGACTAAATTATAATTAATAAATATTATATTATATTAAACTATCAATACACGTTTCGTAAATAGATATAATAGTTAAAGAAATTAGTAAGTATAGAGATATAAATAGTTTTATTAATAGTAATATTACTACCTAGTAAAGAAAAAAAGTTATACTAAAAAATATATTTTAAAAAAAATTAGGTAAAGATATTTAGGGTAAGAATAGTAAGAATTAATATAATATATTAAGTAATTAAAATAAACAGAACAGGAAAACAGTAAAAGAAAAAAAAAGATATTTTAAATTTAATTAAAAGAAAAATAAAGAGATATAAGATAGGAAAGATTATAATATATTATAATATAATTAAAAAAATTAAAAAAATTATAGAGGTATTAGATTATAATATATACTATTACTATATAGTTAGAAAAAACAGCATGTTAAAAAGTTCACAGAAAGAAAATAATAGATTATAGTTATAATAAGTATATTAAGTATAAAGGTTAATATACTAGATATTAAGTATATTATATATATAGATAGGCCGCAAACGTTATTAGATTACGTATAAAAAAATAGAAAGATAAGATAAGATAAATTAAAAAGTAAAGTAATTATAATAAATAAGGATAAAAAGAGTAGGTATAAGGAAAAAAAGTAGATATAAAAAAAACAAACATAAGAAGAGTAATAGTTAATAAGGATATACATAAAAAATAAAGACAAAAGAAAGAGATATAAAAGGATAGTATTAAATAAATATTTAGATAAAAGAAATAATTAAATAAGTTATAAAAATAAAAAGAAGTTATACAATATTTACAGGAGTATAAAAAAAAAGAAAAGAAAAAAAAACAGAAAAGGGACAAGAAAATAAATAGAAAAATTATAAATAAAAATATAAAAATAAAAAGAGATAAGATTCAGCGTAAGTTTTAGTAATAAAAAAAAAAAATACTATAAAATAAGTTTATTTAGAGCAAATAACAAGAGTTTATAGAGATAAAATAGTTATAATAGTAGTTATAATAATAAATAAAACAATATAAGATATATAAAACAGTAGAAATAAAAATAAATAATTATAATTTAGAGTAATATCAAAAACAGGAAAGCCAAATCACAAAGAAAAAGATTAAAATAATTAAGAATATAATTAAGTTTAAACGGTATTTAAATTATTTTTAGTATAAAATTCCGTAAAAAGTTTATAATTAATAAGAGGATAATAGAAAAAATAGATATCAAAAAGCAAAAAATAAATATTATTAGTATAAAAAAGTATTAGTAGTAAGTGTTATAGATTTAGTATTTAAATATTAAACACAAGTTAAAAAACAGTAGCGGTAAAGATTAAAAGAATATAAAATTAATATTAAATTAAATAAAAGTTTAATTTATTATTTAAAATAAAAGAGGCAGTTAGAGGTAGTTAAGAGTAATAAATTAATTAACAAGTTTTATTAAATTACAAGTTTAGTAACGGAATAGAATATAAGAAAAAAAAAATTTAGTAGAAATTAATTTTAAAAGATAAAATAGTAGTAATAAAGTTTTTAAAGAAAAAAAAAGTTAAAAAAGTAAAAATCGTAGTAATAATATATTATAAAAATAAATAAAAAGGGGAGTTTTATTCGTATAAAAAAATAAAAATAAAAAAGAAATTTTAAATTATAATACAAGGTTTTAAAATACATTTTATAAAAATTTAAAAACAAGTAGAAATAATAATAGTATAAGAGAAAAAAAAATCAAAAATAAAGTAATAAAAAAAAAAAAAAGAAATAGTAAAAAGAAAAAAGGAAGTTAAACAGTAACAGTAAGAAAATAATAAAAGTAAAAGAAAAAAAGTAAATATATATAAAAAAAAAGTAGTAGAATTAGAAATAGGAAGAAAAATAAAGAGTAGAAAGTAAAAAGTAAAGGTAGAAGTAGAAAAAAAAAAGAAGTAAATTTAAAAAATTTATAAAAGTAGATAAAAAAAAGAAGTCATAAAAGTAAAAGAAAAAAAGAAAAGAGAAAACAAAAAAAAGTAGTAAATAGAGAAATAGGAAGAAAAAAAAAAAGTAAAATTAGAAGTAGAAAAAAAGTAAAAGTAAAAGTAAAATTAGAAATAGAAAAAAAGAAAAAAATAAAAGAAAAAAAAAATAAAAATAGAAAAATAAATTTAAATAGTTTTAAAGAAATAGAAAAGATAGTAGTAAAAAATAAGTTTTAAAAAAAAAAAAAAAAATAAAGTAGAAATAGTAGTAAAATAATTAAAAAAATAAAATAATATAGTTTAAAAGATTTATTTTAATAGTAAAAGTTAAAATTATAGTTTTAAAAGAGCATAAAGTTAGGGAGGGAAAAAAAAAGATTTTTAAAAAATAAAAAAAAATTAGAGATTTTTTTTAAAAAAAAGTACAGAGTTAGAAATTTAAAATAAAATTAGGAGTTAAAAAAAGTAAAAGTAAAAATAAATATAGAAGTAAGAATAGAAGAGAGATATTTTTAAAAAAAAAAAAAAAAAAAGAAAAAAAGAAAAGAAGTTAGAAAGTAAATATAAAAAAAAAGTAGAAATAAAAGTAATAATAAAAATAAAAAATAGAGTTAGAAAGAAAAAGGGATAGAAAAGTAAATAATATATAATAAAAATAAGAAAAACAAGAGATAGTTTTTTTAAAAAAAATAAAAAAAATAAAAAAAAATAAAGTAAAGTAAGAAGTAAAAAGTAAAAAGTAAAAGTAATAATTTAAAAAAAAAATTTAGTTTTTTTTTTTTTTAAAAAAGTAGAATAAAAAAAAAAAAAAAAAAGAAAATATAGAGAAGGAAAGTAGATTTAAAAAAAAATATATATATATAAAAAAAAGTAATAAAGTAAAAAAAATTAAAAAAGTAGAAATAAAAGAAAAAGAAAAAAGTAAAAAGAAAGTAAAAGTAGTAGTAAAGTTTTAAGTTATAAATAAAAATAAAAGTAAAAGAAAAAAAAAAGAGTAAAAAGTAAAAAGTAAAAGTAAATAAAAAAGTTAAAAAATAGGAGTAGAAGTAAGAGTAGAAAATAAGTAAAAATAAAAGTAAAAATAAAAGAAAAAATAAAAGTAAGAATAGAAAAGAAAATAGAGAAAAGAAAAAAAGAGAAATAAGTAATTAGTATTTATTAATTAGTAAAAAAAAAAGAAAAAAGTGGTAGAAAAGGAGTAAAAAAAAGAATATAAGAATATTATATAAAGGAATAGAGTAGATTTATTTGAATTAGCTACATAAGAAATACTAAGACGCATAAATAGTTAAGTAGATTTATTTAAAATTTTAAAGTAAATTCGTTTACCCTTCCTGTAAACAAATTTTACTAAAAATTAAGTAAGTAATAGCGAATAATAGTAGTAATAAAAGATTCTAAAATAGTAAAAAAAAATCTTAAAATGCGTTGGATGCACATGTGTGAAAATAAAGTTAAAATAATTTTAATAAAGTATACACAAACTAAAACGCTTTGACTATAATAAATATAGAATACATAAGTAAGCATTTATCTAGGTACAAATACTAAGTTAATATTTATTTTTAAAAAGTTAAGTTAATATTAATTGTGTACTCTAAGTTATACTAAAATTAAATCTCTTATTTAAGTATATTTAGATACATTATCTCAGTATAGTTATATAATAATAGTTTATATAATTATTATATTTAGAGTTAGGCACTACGTAAGTAGTCTCTTTATTTAAGCTAAAATTATAGTATAGTGTTTAAATTATAGCACGTCTTAATATACGTATTACCAGACTATAAAAGTACACAATAAATTTGGGCTAAAAAAGATAGTGACTCTAGAAAATATTTTTAGAAATAAATTAACTATAAATACTAGATACAGACTAGCTTGATAATAACTATTTTTATAATTTAAATAGCTTAAGTAAAGTAAGTTAACGTAATACTTAAACTAGCTTAATACTTAATACTATTACTTAAAACTACATGGGTGTAAAGTTCTTCTTATTTTTTTTATTCTTACTATTCTAAATCTTCTCTATCTCGTATATAGTTAGTGGCAGCTTAGCTTTAATGTGGAGTAACTTCTTTTTATTAATTAAACTACTTATAATACTTTTAAAATCTAGTTAAGAATTAAAAGCTTAGCTAGTATTATATGTATTATAATTAACCCTTTTAATAAGCTTAAGCTAGATATACTATTTTCTAATATAAAGCATTTACTTTATTTATATATTACTAATTAGATTATAAGGCATTAAACAGAGACTACCCTATCTAAGTGTATTAATAGCTTTATACTAATAATAAGTTTACTATAAATACTTATTAAAAATACTCTTTTCTTTATCTATAGCGTTTTTATAAACTAGCTATAGTAAAGCTTTTTTTATTTTTATTTATAAATTTCCTTTTTTATTATAACTATAACTTTAGTCTCTACTTCCTATCTAGTTCTCTTTCTTAAGTGCCTTAATTTTTTTAGTGTATATATTAGCTAAAAAGGCTATTACCTAGTAATATTAAATATAAACAGTAGTAAGCTAATTTTTATAAAGATTTACTATATCCTAAGCATAGCAAAGCGTCTTATTAAGGGTATTATACTAGAATAAATAGTTATTATATAATAGCTATAGTAAAGTTGTTTTAATAAGACCTAGTAAAGTCTTAAAAGGCTTAGTAGTAAAAAAAAGTTTAATATATATTAGAAAAGAAATTCTAATATTTTACTAAGCTTTTAAAAAGGAAGTAGCGTGGTACCAGGCAGCTAAATTACCTAGAGTATAAATATTTTAAAGTATAATAATAGCTATTTCATATAGAGTATAAGTAGCATTATAAAAAAAAACTTAATAATATATTTATTAATAATTCTAGTAACAGATTATTTAATGATCTAAGTAATGTTAGTCTTATTTTTATATAATATAAAGGTATAAGCGCTATGTTTAATGGAGAGAGTATCTTTATAGAGTATTATTAAACTAAGAGACTATTTTTTTTCTAAAGCTTATAGCTTTTATCTCTTAACACGCCTCTACTTAGCATAAAGAGTATTATTTATAAAAATAGTTTTTAAAACTAGTTTTTCTTTTAATAGCATGTCTACTTCTTTAGTAGGGTTACTAAACTAGTTTAATTCTAACTCTTATAGGCTTATAAGTTATAGTTTATTTAGTTTATTTAAATTATTTTATTTATTTAACACCTTTAGATTTACTGTTTTAGTATGTTTAGTATCTAGTATCTAACTAATTATAGTAGAATACTTAGTAGAATATAAAGGAGAGTCCAGCAGCCTTTATATAAAAGAAAGTTTATTAATATTTTCTATAAATAAAAACGCTGTATAAACTAGTATCTTCTAGTATATATTTAAAAGCATAGTTTTAGAAAGCATCTTATGTAGTAGCTAGATAGCTAATAATATAAAATTAACTATAAAAATAAGATTATACTTAGTTAGATTATTAGAAACTAGCTATCTAGTACTATTATTATTAGATAAAATATTTCCACTAGAATTTAGCTTTACTGCCTCCTAAAAGAGTGTCTAGTAATATTTATTAGGCGTAAAGTAAAAATACTTATATAAAAACTCTAGCTTTTTAGTAGTAGTAAAGCTTTAGATACTATTATCTAATTATTAAATAGCTTATTTAGATAAGTATACTTAATATAATTTCTACAACAGCAATAACAGCTATAATATATTTAAAATAAGAGATTAATAATACAAGATAAGAGGAGATTATGTGTGGTATAATATTAAAATATATTAGCTATACCAAAACCCCTTAATTTCTAGGTCTAATAAGACTAGAAGTTATAGCCTGTATTATTTAAATAACTTACTATATCTATTACATTAACAAACTAATTAAAATAGCTGATAATTTAAATTTAAGTAGATTTTATAAAAAAAGAAAAAGAAAATAACTAACGCGTAAATATAATATAAAGATATAAAAGCTATTAACGTATTTATATTTAACTAAAGTTAATAAAGCCATTTAATAAGCTATTTTAATATATTCCCAAGTATTAAATAGCTATCTATAGGTAGTATGCTATTATAATACTACTAGTATAGTTTTTTATATATCTAAAAAAGCACTATCTAAGCATGTTAGTAATAGTATAAAGAGAAATTATAATAGTAATAAAATTATTAATAGATATTATATAAAAGCTAGAGAATGTACTTATCTTAAAGTAAATAGAAAAACTAATTAATAGCCTCCTAGTATATAAAAATAGCATAATATGTCTATCTAAATAGTATTAGTATATATATATAATAATTCAAGACATCTAGAGCTATTATAAGTAAAAGTATAAATAAGTAAATAATTAAAAACAAGACAGAAATACTAGAAAAAAAAGTAAGTAATTTAATAATAAAATATAGTAGGATAGGTAGGCCTGTTAGTATTTTTTTAAAACAGCTAATACATAACCCACGTACTTTCTAATATAAGTAAAAGAGATAAATAAAAAAAAAGCAGGTATTACCTTTCAGATTAGTATAATAGAGCTTTAGTAGTAATAAAAAAAGATTAATAAAATAGTATAAAAAATAAGTATTTAGAAAGGAAGCTGCTATCTAGCTAATACATAAATTAAGTTTACTAAATAGCTAATATATTTACGGGACTTTTCTAGACTAAATCTATTATAGTTCACACAGCCAGCTAATAGAGAAAGAGAGAAATAAAAGAAAAAACCTAAAATAAAAAAAAAACAGAAGCTAGAAAAAGCATATAATATAATAAAATAGCTTATATAAAAAACTTTTTAGACTAGTTAATTAGAGGTAGTTAGGTAATCTATGCTTAAGTTTATTAACTAATATAAAACTAGCGTAAAGACTAATAAAGTTTTGTTTTACTTAAAGTAAAGAGTTTTAACTATATAAAAATATAGCTAGTAGCTAGTTATTATTCTCTAGTACTTATAGTATATATATACTAGAGTAGAGCAGCTATCTTACAAGCTCTTAAGTAAATAATAAGTATATATAAAGATATTATAACATACTACTTATTTAGATAATTCTAAAGAGAGAGATAGAGTAAAAGAATATTACTTATATCTTTAGATTATACTATTAGACTATTTACTACCTAGAGATGACTATAAGAGCAGGCTTTTAAATAGGCTAGCTATACTAAAGATTAAACTAGATAAGTAGAATACTAAATAAATTTTAGTATATAAGTATTTACTAATTTTATTAGCTATAATTACTATCTTTAGAGCGCTAGTAATATACTATACTTATCTCTAATATAAAAATACATTCCTATATAAAGAAGAGAACGTACTAACTATATTTAAACTAGTTAAAAACATAATCCACTAGTTTATAATGTTAACTAAATTTAATAGGATGTTTAGTTTTTTTAATTAAATACTATATATACGCACGTATGCTTACGCTAGAGTAAAAAATATTATAAAAACTAAGTATATATTATAAAATAAAGACTACCTTCTTATTAATAAGTAGAGCTTTATATTAACTAACTTTTAGTTTATAGTTAAGAGCTTTTATAAGACGGTATAACTACAGCTACTAAAAAATATCCTATTTTTAAATATTAATAAAATAAGAGACGTGTGACCGGGAATTATACTACTACCAAAGCTTTTACTAGATAAGTTTATAAATTAACTAATAGAAATAGCTAAGGGCTGGAGCTTTCTAAAGTACCTAGATAATAAACTAAATAGCTAAATAAACTAGCTATTTAATCAGGTTTTAATTAAAACCTGACTATAAGAGAGGTTTATATGTAGTATTAATTATAACTAATAGCTATTACAGATTTAATAGCGTGATTAAGCTATAGCTAAGTACATAAAAGAAGTGCGTAAATTTAAGGAGAGAAAATTTATATTAATATATATATTAAAAAGCGCTCTAGTCTACAGCTCTGAAATCATCATAATCTAGTATAAAAATAGTAAGAAAAGGATTAGGTATTAGGGCATTTTTACTAAGAGAGATATAATCTTATTTATTATAACATACTATAAGAGTTATAGCTTTAGTAAACGTGTTAAAACTATTTATTAATATATTTCTAAAGAGATAAGAAAGATTATAGTTTACTATCTTAAGTTTAATTAGTTATTTATAAATAATCTATAAATACTTTATAAAGGCGTTATATATTATATGGCATTCTTATAGAAGCTTAAGCCTAAGAATAAGTAAACTAGTAAAAAGAAAAATAAAGACAAGAGTAGATATAAGAATAAAAGTAATAAAAATAAAGAAAAGAATAGTAAAGATAAGAAAGTAGTAAATTTAGATAGATTCTAGAGAACAGATTATACTCAGCATGTAATATAAAAATAAACCTCTATATATTTAAATATAGTATTCTTAATAAGTATATAGTAACATGCCTATCTGGCTATCTACTAAGAGCTAATAAGAGATAGTAAAGTAATTAAAACGCTAGATATAATATATTATAACTAAAAACCTATCAGGCGAAGTAATACTTATGTAAAGTAATCTAGATATAACTACTAAATAAAAGAAAAAGTCTATAGTAAGGCCTTAATAGAGTCTCTATTCTAGACTATAGCTAAGTATAAGAAGTTTTAGTGTGTTAGTATAAACTAGCACTATATACTAGATTTTTAGTTAGTATAAATAAAGAGATATATATATTTAGCTACTTAATTATAAATACTTACGCAGTAAGAAGAAGAAGAGCTATATTAGTAAATAGTGCTAGTAAATATTAATCTTATTATATAACTAAAGCAGCTTATTAGATAGCTAAATACTATATTTTAAGGCATATAAGAAGCTAAGCTAAAAGCTATCATACAGTACTAGTTACGCGTGCTTATAATTATAGCTATAGGTAGTAAAAAAAACATACTCTTTATACTACCCACTTCCGTCTTACTTAATAGAGATATAACTATAGTTATTATACTATTAATATTTTTATAAGTAAACTTTAAGAATTACTGTAATTATCTTAAAATCTACTACACAAAATAAAATAAAAGAAAGCTATTATATTAGATAAGTATTATACTTATTACACCTAAGTCAGCCGTTATAAAGGTATTTAGTTAATTTATTAATAAAAAACATATAATACGTTAGCTAGACTATATTATTTTTAATAAATACTATATCTTAACTAAATTAATACTAGACTAGTAACTGTAGTTTTTAAAGCTTATAGAGATAACAAAAAAAAGTACTTAAGTTATATATTTTATAGTAATATTACTACTTATACAGCAGCCAGCATTCTTTAAAGCCACTAGTTTAAATATATAAAATATAAAGGTTTTTTAGGACTATATTACTTATATTAATATTAAGTACTAGATACAGAAGTACGCACGTGACACGCTTAATAAGACTATTATATAACTAGTAAAAGTAAAAAAAAGGTAGTATCTATCTACCGCACAGATTATTATATACTGTTAATTTATTAAGAAAATAAAATAGCTTAAAATACTGTTTAAATATACTACCTATTATAAAGAAGTAAGCACGGATAAAGAGAAGTTATAAATAGTATAATAATTTACCTCTAGATAAAAGAAGCTTATTATAGTAACTAATATATTAAAACTTAGTTTAGATATTACTAGAGTATATATAGTAATTTATATAACTATATATAAGCTTATATATTAGTACGTTTAAAAGAATAGCTAAATAAAGTAATTAGAACTTAAAAATAAGGCTATTATATTATAGGCCTACTAAAAGAGAAAGAATAAAGCTTTATAGAAAAAAACTAATTATAAGTTAAAGCCTTCTATACGATAGTTTCTTAATAGTAGTCAGTATTAATAAATCTCTATAAATAGGGAGATAGATAGTAGAAAGAATAAATAATAGTATAAACTAAGTAAAAAGAAATATAACTTATATTAATAAAATTCCAGCAAGCTTAAGCGTGCTGTTATAGAGAAAAGTTAAAAAATCTAAAAAAAAAACTAGTATAGTAAATAAATATAAAAATATAGAAAATAAAAAAAGTAAATAAGTAAATAATAGTAATTACTGTAGAATAATAATAAGTTAAAATTAAACAGCAGTATAAAATAAAGTAAATAGAATATAAGCTAGAAAATTTATAAGCTTTATTTAAGTACTAAAGCTAGACATATGCTATCTATATAGCCTATAAAAGAAAAATAAAAAAATATAACTAGAAAAATTATTTAGCTGCTAGCGGATTACAGCTATAGTATATATAAAATAAAGTTTAGTAACTAGAAATAGTATTATTTTAGTTATACTTATAGTGCAACTTCTACTAGGCGTTATAAGCTATATATAATTTATAAAAAAAGAAAATATATATATATAAAGCGTTCTAAAGAAGGAAAACTAGATTATACTAATATATTAGCATATTAAAGCATACTATTATAGTATTACTAGTTTTTTAAAAGAATTATTACTAGAAATAGCTAGAAAGATAGCAGCTAAAAAAAAAGCAAGTCCATAAAAGTAAAAAAAAGTAGTTAATAAAATAGTTTAAAAAGAAAATAAAACTAGGCTAGTAAGAAGTAAGTAAAATATATTATTTTTTTTATATAATAAAAAAAAAAATTTAGTATAAAATATTTACTACCCAACACGTTTTCCCATTTAAAATGTAGAATAAAAGTAAAAAAGTAAAAATAAAAATAAATCTATTTAAACTATAAAGATATTAATAAAAATATAAAATAAAAAAAAACCTATCTAAACCTCTAAAGTATAAAGGAAACCTTATATTTAAATTTTTATAACATATTATTAAGTAGGTATTAAGATATTTAGGTATAAAAATTTTAATTTTTAGTAAGTTTTAAAGTATTTTACTTACCTAGATATTCTACTCACTTATAAACATATTAGTAATAATAAAAAATTATAATAAAATAATTAAACACGTAAAGTACAGAAGTGATAGAAAAATAAATAATAAAAAAAAATAAAAATATAAAAATTAACAAGTAAAGAGAAAATTAGATAGAAAATAAAAGAAAATATAAATTTTATAAAAAGGAAGTTTTAATATTACAGTAAAAACTAATAGTACGAGTAAATAAATTAAATTAATATTATAAAAGAATATACTAAAAAAAAAACCGTAATTTAAGTGAGTTAGGTAGTTAATTAAATATTTAAATTTATTAAAAAATAAAAAAGATCCCGCAGCCTAAGCAAGTTTATTAGTTTATTAATTAATTAAATTTTTAAATTTATTAGTAGATAAAAGAAGCCCTGCGGTCTAATTAAGTTTATAAGTTTATTAATTAATTAAATATCTAAATCTATTAATAAGTAAAAGAAGTCCTATAGTCTAAATAAATTTAATAGTTTATTAGTTAATTAAATATTTAAACCTATTAGAGAGTAAAAAGATATTATAGTTTAAATAAAAAAATAATAATTATAAAAAGTACCAGGTAAGTATTTTTTAATTTTTTTTTAATAAAAAAGAAAAGTAAAAAGCGAAAGTAAAAGAAGAAAAAAAAGAAAAAAAAAAAAAAAAAAAAAAAAAAGAAAAAAAAAAAGAAAAAAAAAAAAAAAAAAAAAAAAGAAAAAAAAAGAGAAAAAAAAGAAAAAAAAAAAATAAAAAAAAATAAAATAAAATAAAATAAAAAATAAAAAAAAAAAATAAAAAATAAAAAATAAAAATAAATAAAATAAAAAAAAAAAAAATAAAACAAAAAAAGATAATAGTTTAAAGTAGTATTTTAAAAATATTATATAAAGAAATAAAGTAGATTTATTTAAATTAGTTATATAAAAAATACTAAGACACACAAATAGTTAAGTAAATTTATTTAAAATTTTAAAGTAAATTTATTTACCTTTTCTGTAAATAAATTTTACTAAAAATTAAGCAAGTAATAGTGGATAATAGTGGTAATAAAAGATTCTAAAATAGTAAAAAAAAATCTTAAAATACGTTAGATACATATGTGTGAAAATAAAATTAAAAAAATTTTAATAAAGTATACACAAGCTAAAATACTTTAATTATAATAAATATAGAATATATAAGTAAGCATTTATCTAAGTACGGGTACCAAATTAATATTTATTTTTAAAAAGTTAAGTTAATATTAATTATATACTCTAAGTTATACTAAAATTAAATCTCTTACTTAAGTGTATTTAGATATATTATCTCAGCGTAATTACATAATAATAGTTTATATAATTATTATATTTAGGGTTAGACACTACGTAAGTAGTCTCTTTACCTAAGCTAAAATTATAATACAGTATTTAAATTATAGCATGTCTTAATATGTATATTACTAGACTATAAAAATACACAATAAATTTAGGCTAAAAAAGATAGTAACTCTAGGAAATATTTTTAGAAATAAATTAACTATAAATACTAGATACAAACTAGCTTAATAATAACTATTTTTATGGTTTAAATAACTTAAGTAAGGTAAGTTAACATAATACTTAAGCTAGCTTAGTACTTAATATTATTACTTAAAATTATATAAGTGTAAAGTTCTTCTCGTCTTTTTTATTTTTACTATTCTAAACCTTCTCTATCTTATATATAGTTAGTAGTAGCTTAGCTTTAATACGGAGTAACTTCTTTTTATTAATTAAATTACTTATAATACTTTTAAAACCTAACTAAGAATTAAAAGCCTAGTTAGTATTATATGTATTATAATTAACTTTTTTAATAAGCTTAAGCTAGATATGCTACTTTCTAACATAAAATATTTACTCTATTTATATATTACTAATTAGATTATGAAATATTAGATAGAGACTACTCTACCTAAGCGTATTAATAGCTTTATACTAATAATAAACTTATTATAAACACTTATTAAAAATACTGTTCTCTTTATTTATAGTATTTTTATAAACTAGCTATAATAAAGCTTTTTTTACCTTTATTTATAAATTTTCTTTTTTATTATAACTATAACTCTAGTCTCTACTCTTTATCTAGTTTTTTTTTTTAAGTGCCTTAATCTTTTTAGCGTATGTATTAGCTAAGAAGGCTATTACCTAATAATATTAGATATAAATAATAGTAAGCTAATTTTCGTAAAAGTTTATTATATTCTAGGTATAGTAGAACATCTTATTAAGAGTATTACACTAGAATAAATAGTTATTATATAATAATTATAATAGGGTTCTTCTAATAAGGCCTAGTAAAGTCTTAAAAGACTTAATAATAAAAAAAAGTTTAGTATATATTAGAAAAGAAGTTTTAATATTTTATTAAGTCTTTAAAAAAAAAGTAGTGTGGTACCGGGCAGCTAGATTACCTAGAGCATAAATATTTTAAAGTATAATAATAGCTATTACATATAAAGTGCGAGTAGCATCATAGAAAGAAAACTTAATAATATATTTATTAATAATTCTAGTAATAGATTATTTAATAATCTAGGTAATGTTAGTTTTATTTTTATATAATATAAAAACATAAGTACTATACTTAGTAGAAAAAGTATCTTTATAAAGTGCTATTAAATTAAGAGACTATTTTTTTTCTAAAGTTTATAGTTTTTATCTCTTAACATGCCTCTGCTTAGCGTGAAGAGTGTTATTTATAAAAATAATTTTTAAAACTAGTTCTTCTTTTAATAACATATTTACTTCTTTAATAGAGTTACTAAGCTAGCTTAGTTTTAACTTTTATAAACTTATAGAATATAGTTTATTTAGCTTATTTAAGTTATTTTATTTACTTAATATCTTTAGATCTGCTATTCTAGTATGTTTAGTACTTAATATCTAACTAATTATAATAAAATACTTAGTAGAATATAAAGAAGAGTCTAGTAGCCTTTATATAGAGGGAAATTTATTAGTGTTTTTTATAAATAAAAACGCTATATAAGCTAGTGCCTTTTAGTATATATTTAAAAGCATAATTTTAAAAAACATCTCACATAATAGCCAGATAGCTAATAATATAGAATTAATTATAAAAATAAAATTATACTTAGTTAGGTTATTAGGAACTAGCTATCTAGTATTATTATTATTAAATAAAGTATTTCTACTAGAATTTAGCTTTACTGCCTTCTAAAAGAGCCTCTAGTAATACTTATTAGGCGTAAAGTAAAAATACTTATATAAAAACTCTAGCTCTTTAGTAATAGTAAAGTTTTAAATACTACTATCTAATTATTAAATAGTTTATTTAGGTAGGTATATTTAACATAATTCCTATAACAGCAACAGCAGCTATAATATATTTAAGATAAGAAATTAATAGTATAAAATAAGAGAGGGTTATGTGTGATATAGTGTTAAAATATATTAACTATACTAAAACTTTCTAATTTCTAGATTTAATAGAACTAGAAGTTATAGCCTACGCTACTTAAGTAATTTACTATATCTATTATATTAACAGGCTAATTAAAACAGCTAATAATTTAAATTTAAGTAGATTTTATAAAAAAAGAAAAAAAAAGCGACTAACGCGTAGATATAATATGAAAATATAAAAGCCATTAATATATTTATATTCAACTAAGGTTAATAGAGCTGTTTAATAAGCTATTTTAATATATTCCTAAGTATTAGATAGCTGTCTATAAATAGTGTACTATTATAATACTATTAGTATAGTTTTTTATATATCTAAAAAAGCACTATCCAAGCGTATTAGTAATAATATAGAGAGAAATTATAATAGTAGTAAAGTTATTAATAGATCTTATATAGAAGCTAGAGGACGTACTTATTCTAAAGTAAATAAAAAAACTAATTAATAGCCTTCTAGTGTATAGAAATAGCATAATATGTCTATCTAAGTAGTATTAGTATACGTATAAAATAATTTAAAGTATCTAGAGCTATTATAAGTAAAAGTATAAATAAATAAATAATTAGAAATAAAGTAAAAATACTAAAAGAAAAAGCAAGCAGTTTAATAATAGAATATAATAGAATAGATAGACTTATTAGCATTTTTTTAAAATAGCTAACACATAACCTATATACTTTCTAATATAAATAGAAAAGGTAAATAAAGAAGAAATAGGCGTTATCTTTTAGATTAATATAGCAAAGCTTCAGCAGTAATAAAAAGAGATTAATAAAATAGTATAGAAAATAAATATTTAAAAAGAAAGCTGCTATTTAGCTAATGTATAGATTAAGTTTACTAAATAGCTAATATATTTATAGAACTTTTTTAGACTAGACCTATTATAGTTCGCACAGCCGGCTAATAGAAAAAGAGAGAAACAGAAAAAGGAGCCTAAAATAAAAAAAAAATAGAAACTAGAAAAAGCATATAATATAATAAAATAGCTTATATAAAAGGCTTTTTAAATTAGTTAACTAAAGATAGTTAGGTAATCTACGCTTAAGTTTATTAACTAGTGTAAAACTAGTATAAAAACTAATAAAGTTTTATTCTACTTAAAGTAGAGAGTTCTAACCGTGTGAAAGTATAGCTAGTAGCTAGTTATTATTCTCTAGTATTTATAGTATATACATATTAGAGCAGAGCGGCTGTCTTATAAGCTCTTAAGTAAATAACAAATATATATAAAAATATTATAATATACTACTTATTTAAATAACCCTAAAGAGAGAGATAGAGTAAAAGAATATTACTTATATTTTTAAATTATACTATTAGACTATTTGCTACCTAGAGATAACTATAAAAGCAGGCTTTTAAATAAGCTAGTTATATTAGAGATTAAACTAAATAAGCAGAACGCTAAATAAGTTCTAGTATATAAATATTTATTAACTCTATTAGCCGTAATTACTATCTCTAGAGTGCTAGTAGTATATTATATTTATTTCTAATATAAAAATATATTCCTATATAAGAAAGAGAACGTGCTAATTATATTTAAGCTAGTTAAAAACATAATCTACTAGTTTATAATATTAACTAAATTTAATAAGATATTTAGTTTTTTTAATTAGATACTACATATGCACACGTATGCTTATGCTAGAGTAAAGAATATTATAAAAGCTAGGCATATATTATAAAATAAAAACTACTTTTTTATTAATAAGTAGAGCTTTATATTAGTTAACCTCTAGTTTATAGCTAAAAGTATTTATAAGATAGTATAACTACAGCTACTAAAGAATATCCTATTTTTAAATATTAATAAGATAGAAGATATATAACTAGAAACTATATTACTACTAAAGCTTTTACTAAATAAGCTTATAAATTAATTAATAGAAATAGCTAAAAACTAGAGCTTTTTTAAGTACCTAGATAATAAACTAAATAGCTAAGCAAACTAGCTATTTAATTAGATTTTAACTAAAACCTAACTATAAAAGAGATTTATACGTGGTATTAATTATAACTAATAATTATTATAAATCTAATAACGTAATTAAGCTATAGCTAAGTATATAAAAAAAGTACGTAAATTTAAGAAAAGAAAATTTATATTAGTATATATATTAAAAAGCGCTTTAACCTGCGGCTCTAAAATCATCATAATCTAGTATAAAAATAATAAAAAAAAGATTAGATATTAGAGCATTTTTGCTAAAGGAGGTATAATTTTATTTACTATAATATACTATAAAGATTATAACTTTAATAAACGCGTTAAAACTATTTATTAATATGTTTCTAAAAAGATAGAAGAAATTATAGTTTACTATCTCAAACTTAATTAGTTATTTATAAATAATCTATAAATACTTTATAAAAACATTATATGTTATACGGTATTCTTATAGAAGCCTAAGCCTAAAAATAAGTAAACTAATAAAAAAAAGAATAAAGACAAGAGTAGGTATAAAAATAAAAGTAATAAAAATAAAAAAAAGAGTAATAAAGACAAGAAAGTAATAAATCTAAATAAATTCTAAAAAATAGATTACACTTAATATATAATATAAGAATAAATCTCTATATATTTAAATACAGCACTTTTAATAAGTATATAGTAATATATTTATTTAGTTATCTACTAAAAGCTAGTAAGAAACAGCAGGGTAGTTAAGATATTAGATATAATATATTATAACTAAAAATCTATACTATATCCCTAAACTGTACTACTAACGTAGGGTTAGGTTGCCCTTAAAGGTAAGAATAAATAGTCTTTAGAAATAAGAAGTTATATAAATCTCTTACTTTAAATAAAAAGTATATTTATTTCTAAAAATAAAAGTTAAGCATAGCTAGTGTAAGACGCTAAACCCTATTAACTCCTAATAAAAAAAAAAAGAAAAAGTAACAGTCTTTAAGAGCTAGGCCTCTTTAGAGATAAGAAACTAAATAAGTAGTCTCTAGAGATAAATAGTGTTATTATAGCTTAAATAAAAAGCCTTATTACCTTTAGGAGTAAGAAGTGTTACTATAACTTCTATAATACTAGCTTCTTTTTTCTAAAGCTAGTTTCTATCTTAAGTTTCTTATAAACATGTATAAGTTACTTATATAGTAACTTTACTTATATAGTAATAAAAATTACTTACATAGTAACTTTTACTTACATAGTAATAAAAGTTTAGTTATATAATAATAGAGATTTATTTATATAATAACTCCGCTTATATAGTAACTCCTCTTACATAGTAATAAAAATTTACTTATATAGTAATTTTACTTACATAATAACTTTACTAGTATAGTAATAAAAGTTTACTTATATAGTAACTTTACTTATATAGTTTACGTAGTAAATAGAGGTAAGTCTATATAATAATAGAGATAAGCTTATATAACAACAGAAAACAAAAGTAAGCTTATATAATAATAAGAGATTTAAAAAGACTGCTTATATAAGCAGGTTAAAAAGGGGGATATAGCTTATAGAGTTTAATTACATAATATATAGTTTTATATAATATAGGGTTAAATATAAGCATGTAAATGTATCTTAAGCGTATCTAATAATTACTTAGTAATTCTATAATTTTCAATATAAAGAGCAGGTTTTAGCACTAAAAATAATCATCAACTTATATAACTATATAACTAATATAATATAATTATGAAAATAATAATTATAGTTTTATAAGAGCCGGTTTAGGTTGCAAATAATTTATATATAATATAATAATAACTATTAAAGTAAAAGTGTAGAAACACTAAAGTATTTATTAATTTACTTTTAGAGATATTAAATCTACACGTGCTTAAATAGCGACTGTGAAAAGTATAATATAAAATATTATTAGAGATAGAAATTAAGCAAAACCACAGTAGAATAAAGCTCTTTTAATTTAAGAGTATAAAAAAAATACTTTTACTAGTAGGATTTAATAAATTAGTAATTTATATATATAACTATTAACTGTAATTTCTAGCGCAGATAAAGAGACTACTTATATACTCTAGTTATAAAAATCTAACTAAAGAAAGTAGGAAATAAAGGCTAGGAATTAGATTTTATATATTATAACACTTAAGGTAAAAAGCGTTAAGTAAGAAAATATAGACTTAATAGCTAATACAATTTCGCTCTTATAATTTACTTTATATATTTATAGTTTTCTTTACTACTTTACTATTATTGCTAAGGATGACTATAGGTATATGTATACTACTAAAACACGTAAAAAGTAAAAAGGTACTTTATATAATCCTTTTAAAGATTATAGCTAATTTATATAATATATTTAATTTATGCCTAACGTTTTATTTGTTGCATTTAAAGGTAAAAACTAGCTACTTAATTAAAATTCAATATTAAGCTTATACTCTATCTTCTGTACTTAAAGGTAAGTATTATTAATTATTTAAAGTTAACTTATTTTAACTTTAGCCTTCTTACTAAGTGTATATAATAATAATAAAGCGTAAGTCTAGCCTTTTAACTATTTAAAAGAGTATACTTACCTTTAAAGGTAAGAAAGCTACACTAATAAAAGTAGCTTTACTAAAATAAAAATTAATTAAGAAGCTTAATTACCCGTACGTTTACTATTTCTTACTCTTTATAAAATAACTTTCTTTTTTCTTTATTAGTAACTTATTTGTGATTAGTAAAGCTAAGTACTACTAGTATAAAACACTAAAACCTATTAACCTCTAATAAAGGAAAGAAGAAGAAGAAACGTCTTTAAGAACCTAGCTTAAATACTTTATACCTTAAGAAAATTAATTCTATTTATAAGTAGATTAAGCTATATTAACTAGTAATAATAAAATTCCTAATTAATACGCTTACTTTAGAGTGAACTATTAATTTAAATAGGCCCATTAACAAAGCGCACAAGCAAAGGCTTTATAAAATATATAAGAAATAAAATATTTTTTAAAAAAACTTAAGCTATCAACTGTAAGTAGCCTGCACTAAAGACTAAGTATAAAAAATAATAAATTATATTAGCTAGAAATAAACGTAGAATGGGCACTTCGCTGCTGCAAGAGGCAAGGAAATATAAAAAAAAAAATTTAAATATCTATTATTTAAAAACTAGAATATAATAATCAGAGAAAAGGCAGAGCTTATAGCAGGTAATTATAAAATAAAGACTTTAAAAAAGTATTTATATTATTTAGAATACAGTAATAAAGAGTGATAGTGGATTTATAATATTTATAATAAAAGTATTTCCCTTCCCTCTCTAAAACGTGCTAACTGAGATAGGTTAATACTAACTAAAATATATTACTACCATATTTATATATTAAGCTTTAGGTTAATTAGGAGAATTTAGTTCTACTTAATAACTATAATTAGATATAAGCTAAGTTAGTTACCTTATTATCTCAAAACAGCACGCTTTTTTAAGAACGAAATTTAGTAATAGAATAGTAAATAATATAGCTTTTAAATTTAAGTAGTTAAGTTAAGTTTCCAGTACAACAGCTAGATACTTTATAAAGAAATAAAAATTAAAGGTAGATAGTTATAAGATAGTACGGGTTCTTACTTAGCTAAGTAACCTTTAATATTTCTATATTTAAATAAATAGCTAGTTATAGAATAGATAATGTAAGTAAACACCTAAATAATAGCCTCTAAAAACATGCTAAGAATATAATAGTTTTAGTTTATAACATTTAACTATAAGATCTCTATAATATCTCGAATTTACAGTAAATTTAATATTAATATCTAATTAAGTAATTAGGTGAAGTTAATAAGTCTTTTATAAGCCTATAAACTTAAGAATATCTAAAAGCTATTCTATTCTAACTAGAACGCTCTCTTAAGTCTCTGTAGGCAAGATCTCTTCCTAATAACAGATAATAATACATATAATAACCTATATTAATTTATACTTTTAATACTAGATCTGAGCTTTATTAACATTCACTTTCTCCTTAAGACCATAAAGAAAAAAGGTAAGGTAATAAGTATTATAGTATTCTATATTAGCTAGTAGCTAAATTATAATCCTACTAAAGTTATTAAGTATAATAATAATAAGTCTCTCTTATAAAATAACTTCCTACTAGCTTTACGGGAGAGGTATAGTAAGAGAGTAGAAAAGTATTCAATAAAATTCTAAAAGCAGCTTTTAATATATATTAGAAATAATATTAATAAATTCACCTGCCTGATAGTAGAGTATTATTTATATAAATATTTAAGTAAAAATAGTAATACTTATGCCGAATAATTTAAGCATAAAATATAAAAAAATATTTTAATTTTTATTATTAAGTTTACTAGTCCGTATTTATAGCACGAAAGTATGTTATGGTTTAATACTAAAAACTTTAAGAAAATAAGCTCGAAACCCGCATCTATAATTACTTAGGCTGTATATAAATTAATTAGTTGTATTCCAGAAGTCTCATAAAACCCCATACTAAAAAAAAAAAAAACTATAAATAACTTATATAAAATAATATAGCTAGTAATTATAGAGTAGGCTGTAAGGTAATATGCTAATATATTAAAAAATTATACTAAAAAGTAGCAGCTATTAACTATTAGGCTAATAAAAGTAAATTACGTGAAATACTAAACACTACTAAAGGAAACGCGCTCTTTTAGTTTCTTTTAATACTTAAGTTCACTAATATTCTATCCTATAACTTTTAATAAGGCTTAAGGTAGAAATAATATAGCTATTTATAATAGCAGATTAAGCACACACAAGTTAGATAGGGAATATACTACTATAAAAAGTAATAAAGATAGGCTAATAGCTAGACTTAATAAGATAGAAAATTCTTAGCCTTATAAACCGCCTTAAAATCTAATTAACCTAATACTAGAGGAGTTATAAGGCATTTGAATGTTGCATTATAAAAAATAGACTTTATTATTATTCAAACTAGTTAGTAAAAAAAGCTCTCAAGAATTAGATAGTAATAGAATATTAGAAATAAGACAATTATTAAACTAGTAGAGCTATAAGTAACTATAATTATAACTATAACCTATAGTTAAGTGTTTAGGGTATTAGAGGTAATGCCTAACAGCTAATGCTAAAAATATACTATAAAGATAAATAAAAAACTTATTATAACACGTACTTAAACTAGATACGCTATAAATGTTTAAGTAGAATAATAATTAATAAATAAGTTATTTTTCTTTTTATTTCCCTTTTATTTCATAGCTTGCCCTTGGGGGTAGTAAGGTATTATTAACTACTAGATATCTACCTTATTTACTAGCTTTAGGTTTAGTATTTAGATACTATTCTTTATTACCTACCTAGAAAAATATAGACTGATTATTTTAATAATACGTTTAATATACTTAGCTCTTTAAATAATAACATTTCTTTAGTAAGCTCTTTACTAACTAACGGGTTTCTAGGTAGTCCTAAACTAATATATACTAGCTATAATCTATTTAGAAAAACTAATAGCTTCCTTAAAAGAGAGCTAATCTTTAGTTAGAGTTATAATAATATCTTAAATAAAAAATCTAAAGGTAAGAGCAGCTTATATAGTAAAGAAATTCCTATAAAATATACACTAAAATATAAGGACAGTAGCTTTAGAGAGGATAACTAAGTTATAATAATATTTAAATAGCATTCCTAAAAGATTAATTATGTAAAAGGTGATTATAAGCTTAAAAATATATCTATATCTAGTATAAAAGTATAGTAAGAGGGAGCTAATAAGGTTAAGTTTAGAATCTAATCACAAAAACAAATTCTCTTTCTTTTAATAGTGGCTAGGTAATTGACATGTTATAAAGACTTTATATAATTAATTATAGAAGTTAAAAAGCAGGTTTGAAGCCCGTAGTAGTAAATAATAAATACCTTCTAGCTTTTTTCCTTAATCTTTTTATTATTATTAGCTAACCACTAAAGCCTATTACGCAGCTAAACGACTAGTTTTTTAATAATATTACTATAATATTTAAGAATTAGCGAGCCTTATATAGCAGTAAGTATATATATAGGCTATTATTTAACTTAAAGTACTAAACTTTTTAGTTAGTAACCACAGCCATAAGAGAGTCCTAGTATATTATAATATATCTAATTATAATTATAGCTACTAAGCTGCTGTTGTTGAGATATAAGTGCTAAAAATATTTTAAAAAATTAGCTTAAGCTAGTATACTAGAGCTTTATCACGCCTATTTTCTTACCACCTATATTAAATAAGTCTTCTTTATTAGTGAGCTTCTTAGAGAGAAAATTAAATCTTTCTAGATACTAAACAGTCTACACTCACAAAAAATTACTTTTAATAAGTAAATAATATTTTAGGAAAGATTTATATAGGAGTAGAGCAGCTACGTAGGAGAATATATATATAATATATTTTAAATAGAAAACTAGCCTACATTCCACGCATATAATTATGGCGTGAATATTAAGATTAATATAAATAAATAATTATAGTTACTACCTAAAGAGACCTATCTCCGTATAAAAAATAAAGAATTTAAATTTAATAATAAGAATAGTAATATAGATAGTAGCACGTAAGTAGAGACTATATTTAGCTAAAGTCTAATAAAAGAAAAGTTAGCTATTAGCGGTAAAGTTAACTATTAAGCTTTTTATATTAATAGCTTTAGCTAGCTTTAAACCGAACTAGAGTATAAATATACACTTAATAATATTAATACTATCTTATATACTTTAGTAGTGGATATTAACTGTTTAAATATATACTCCTCTAACCCAGATAATAAGCTTATATAGTGTTTTCTAGCTAACTGAAATATAGTTTTAAGAGAGTTTTAAGGCCTATGTGACTTTACTTTCTACCTACTAGTATTCTATTTAATATATAAAAATTTCTTATTATTACAGCTACTAGCATTTTTAATGGATAATCTTCTTATTATTATATAAAAGAATATAAGTTACTAGAATAATAGTACTAGTGTACTTAGCTATAGATATTTTTAAATTTATTCTAATATTAAGCGTAGTATCTGTTACGGGCTAGATAACTTTTTTATAACTAAAGATATTATAATAGCTACTCTAGTATTCCTAGAATTAGAAGCTAATATTTCTAGCTATATAATAGTAAAGTAGCAGCGGCTATTATAGTGTCTATTAAGCTAGTTTATACTAGAAAATTCTAATTTCTCTAAGCCCTTCGCTCGTAAGTAGCGGCGTATTGGGATAATAATTTTAGAAAAGGAATTCACCTTCTAAATAGAGTAGATGCTTTCTGTCTAGGTCTCTAGACTAGTTAATAAGCATTATAACTTTTTAATAGTTCTTAACTTAATCTTTTAGCTAATATAGTTTTATCTTAAAGAGTTTTAGTATTATACGCACTTTCTATAGTCCTTCTGGCTATCTATCTTCCCTAGGGTGCTTAAGAGCTTCACTAGGATTTTTAAGCTTATAATTAATAACATACACGCAAGGTTTGAGGCTACTGGATATAAAGAGCTAAGTATTACTCTAGCTAAAGAGGTGTCTGCGCTTAATTAATTAGAAAGCTACTACTTTATAGGGTTTCTAAAGTCGTTAATAGGTTTAGTTCTTAGACTACTAAAGACTATAAACGGTATAGAGCGAGGAGCGTAGCCATATATTAACTCTTAAATACTAGATCTCTAGGGCGGCGGTGGTTTCAGTCTTACATAGTAACTATAAAATAAAAATAAACAGCTATTGCTAATGCACGTAGCATCTATCGTCTTCTACTACAGGCAGGAAGCTGCAGTGAGCCGTTATAGCAACGTATAGTTTAAAGAGCTTAATAGGATAAGGGTAAAAGGACCAAGCAGTGCGACAAAGTTCCTAGAAGAAGTATTTCAAGATTTGTAAATGCCACAGATAGTTGCATTTGTTACTCACCAGTTCAATCGTGCGTTAAGTAAGGGTGGCCGGAGCTAAGAGTCTAGCGGCAGAATATAGAAAAGTCTTCAGCTCATGGAGCGCAAGCGGGAATCGGTATAATAGTGGTCACAATTTAGCCATCCATTCTCATAGGCGTACGTACATGTCCCTACTGAGCCATTACATTTAAGTACTAACCTACTAGGTCCAATAGAGAGTACGAACTAGTTATCTCGCTCTTCATCCCTGAAAATACCTCTTTATCAACCTTCCTATTGACTAGGACGCGGCGGGACTTCGCGCAGGAGCTGTACGACAGCTACATTCGAAGTAACAAATCAGGGCATAAATCCTTCACGTCCCAAAACGCGACATGGTTCTCAGTGCTTCGGGCGGCCATTCAATACACTACCACAAGCTTGATGAGTAAGGAACTCTGGGTCAGTGCGTTATCTGTCACCATGCTTTCAAACGGGATTGAATGCATGCCGGGTTCGTATTAATCCAGGCTTAGCTATTGAAGGGTGGTTAGGCTGGTCAGGTCCACGCCTCCAGCACTAGCGCTCACGGCAAGACCAGGTAGCCTCAAACGGGCAGCCATTGAGGCCGAGCACAGGGCGAAGCGTCCGGCGAACAGGAAGATAGTAATCGACCTTAGCTGCGCCATTCCCTTCACCACCATACCACAGCTAGTTGATAAGGGTTTTCAGCTGTAGGAAAAGAATTTCAAGAAAGGGGACAAAAGAGTGTTAGAGCATTACCAAGTCGCCCGATAGTGCTTAGTGCAATACCTCAGCGACCCTCTCTATAATGTAATGTTAATAATAGTGTTAACACTAGCTTCCTTATCTGTCACCCCTTTCGTGGCACCCAAGGCGCGGGATTTCAAGGCGGGGCCAAGGAAAGATCCGGCCATGTTTACGGCAAATCTAGTAACAAGAATGCTTTGGTTCCTTCGGCCATAGAGTTTCCCATGGAAAGCAGACGCTGGATCCGTACTTCGGGTGCCGGAAATAACGAAGAAAATTGGTAAGACGGCTGAAAGCAAACGTACATAGTTTTAGTAATGGCTAACATAGACATGTAGAGCACAAAGGCGTAAGCAACCAAATGTTACAAGAGTTAGGGTAGGTAGAAGTAGTACGTGGGAACTGGAATAGCCCACGAAACAGCGACTTAGCTCTTTGTAGTACGGAGAACTTACATCGGAAGCGTAAAGAGTTGCTATCACTAAGGAAAAACGCAGCAGGGTTTATCGGATCGGTTTTCCATAGCCATAACAGTATCTAGGTAGAGCGGTGTTTAGATATTATTAGAAAGAAATAAACATTATCTAGACGCTAAATAACTAAAGACCTTTAGATAGCTAGCGTAGTTTAAATAAGTAAAGACCCCTAAACAGTTAACGTAGTTTAAATAACTAAAGACTATTAAATAATTAATATAACTAAAATCTTTAACCTAAAACAGTAAACCGACTAAGCCCTTAGTTAATTTTATTTATTAAGAATATAAAATACACGGAGTGGCGTTTATTTTAGTATATGTATATAATTAATATTATTTTTAAGAACAGAGTCAATTTAGCTAGCGGGATTGGATTTAAGTAAAATTTAAATATATTATTTAATATATTTAGATACACAATCCAGCAAAGTTGCATAGAAATATTCTATATAGTTATTATATTTAGGGTTAAGAGTTTAGGTAGTTTTGTAACTTATAGTACCTAAAAAGTAATCTCTTTATTTATACTAAAATTATAGTGTAAATATTATGTGTACGGTTGACCCACTCTAGCTATTCTTTATTTAAAAGAATATAATAAATTAATTTTAATTTATAGCGGATTTAGTTAGCGCCTTATGTGGTCTAGCTAAAGTCTAGTAAAAAATTAAATATAATTTATTAGTAGAATTTATAGGGGAAATCTTTTTTTTTAGGGTATATAAAAGTTACACAGCTACTAAAATACTATTAATCTATTATTTTACATTAAAAAAATTCGCTTGCGTTAGGCTTAAACTTAAGGTACTATTTTAGTATAAACATTTTAGTATTCTATATATAATAAACTAATTATAAGGCTAGATATCTTAATAATAATACTAAATTACTATTTATTTCTTACACTATAATAGTTTCGAGCGTAAATAAAAAAAACCTCTTTTTTTTTTAACTACACTCTTAATAAAAGTAAAAAAAAAAAAGAGAAAATATTAATTATTTAAAAGACTAAAGTAGTTAAAAGTAAAAAAAGCCTAGTAATCTAAGTAAATTAAGAAGTTAGTTAAATAGTTAGTTAGATATTTAAATCTATTAGAGAATAGAAAAGGCCCCGCAGCTTAAGCAGGTTTATTAGTTTATTAGTTAATTAAATTTCTAAACCTATTAATAGATAGAAAAGGCCCCGCGGCCTGAGTAAGTTTATTAGTTTATTAGTTAATTAAATTTCTAAATCTATTAGTATATAGAGAAGGCCCCGCGGCCTAAGCGAGTTTATTAGTTAAATAATTAATTAAATATCTAAATCTATTAAAAAGTAGAAAAGGCCTCACGAACTGAGTAAATTTATTAGTTTATTAGTTAATTAAATATTTAAATCTATTAGTAAGTAGAAGAGACCCCGCAGTCTTAATAAATTTATTAGTTTATTAGTTAATTAAATATCTAAATCTATTAAAGGGTAAAAGAGGCCCTATAGCTTAAATAAAAAAATAAAAGAAAAAAGAGCTTTTAATTTATTAAAGAGTAAGAAAGCACTACAGCCTATTTCATAATAATAAATCCAATATAGGTAAATTAGATTCAGATATTAGTAATAGAATATATATAGTTATAAGTAAATTTTAGTACATAGGTGCATTAAATTCAGGTATGTTAAATTCACGAAAAGTTATTAAAATAGTTTTAAATTTAAGTATGTAATTCAGCACATTAAGTTATATCACTAAACTAATTTTTAGTAAGATTAATGTAGTAGTAGTAGTACAATTCTATAGCATGTTTAATATAATTATATTAGTAAAGTAAAATAGAAAAGAGGTTTTTTTAGCACAGACTCTAACTAAATAGCTAATTAAGATAATGCTTATTAATATAATATCCTAATAAAAATTCTCTTTTAGCTAAAGTCTATTTATTTAATATTCTTAAGATCTGCTAGGGATAGTGTAATATTACATTTAAACTTCAAAGCATTTAACCATAATAAATTAATAATTTATAATAAATTATCTAATCTAGGTCTTTTTGCTTAAAAGAATATACTCTTTTTATTCCGTCAATAATCTCTATTCTTTTATGGATAGAGAAAATTAGAATTTAGGGTAACTATACTTTTACTTAACTTCAAGTTATAAATAAATAGCTAAAAATCAAATAAGTAATAGAAAATTATAAAGACAGTAAATAATATTAAAATAGTAGAAAAAAAAAAAAGGAAAACATATACTCGCGAAAATAGAGTTAAAGCTATTTTTAATAAAAATATACTTAAACTATACACAAGTCCATAACTAGAGCCTATACTATAATTTTAGTGCGGATAAAGAAACTACTTATATACTCTTATAGATTTATAAAAAGAAAAGTTATGTATTTATATAGTATTATATACTAATAACTTTTAATTTCTATCTCTAGTAGAGATAGAATTTATAGCTTGTACCACTTATATAACTTAACCCATATATATTAGTAGGCTAATTAAGGGGAGCTAATAATTATTAAACTATAATATATTTTTATCTTAATACTTATTATATTCTATTCGTGCTATTAACTGCTAGCTATATATTTTAGTATAACTTTAAAGTATTACTAAGTAGTATTTTTATTATCTCTTATACCTAACCCTAATAACGTTAGTAGCTTATATACCTATATTTATAAACTCTTCTATATATATAAGCTTTAAATAGTTTATTAATAGATTATTAAATTAGTTATAACGTTTACTCTAGTATAATAGGTTATATAAAGTGCTGCCTATAAATTCAACACGTTAAATTTTTCTTTTCCAAAATAAAAAGCAAGAATATTATAAAGGATATTAAGATAGGAAGCTTTTTATATACAAATTTATTTAATTCTATCTCTTTTCTATAAAGTAATGTGAATTATGACTTGCGTGTTAATTTCTATTTAATTTTACTTAACATAATAAAGCGCTAGCTAAAACTACTATAATATAGGCTTATATTATAACTAGTAATATCCTTAGAATTAGTATTAGAGCTAATAATTAAGATAGCTAAAGTTAACTACTCTAAAATAAAGTTAATAAAAGTATATAAGGCTGAAGTGCTTATATAGGCTAGTACTAAAGTACTAAACTTAAATAAATAGATAATTATATAACTTAAGTGTACTTTAGATAAGCTAGCTGTTATAGTCTAAGTTATTATAAAATCCTAGACAGGTCTATTATACTGCTATTAGCCTAAAGTTTAAAATTTAATTTACTAATATATTTAAAGGAGGGAAAGGAAGAGAAAATAAAACATATATAATTTAAAAATAGCTATTTATGTTAATTATAGACTTATACAGCACAGTTTGCTTATAGCTATATCATAACTTTCTTAGTTCTTTCTTTATACCTTAACTTAATATAACTCTATATACTTTACTTCTTACTATTTATTTCTTATTCTTATCCTGCTTTTTTTAATATACTAAGCTATTTACCTATAGAAATTTTTTATAGTATCTTAGCTTATCTACTTTCCCGCTTAGCCCTTATTTTTATTCTTATTTATTACTAAATATACTATACTTATAATAACTAGATAGTATAGTAGTATATTATATAATATATTATAAACTATCCCTATAGTGTTCCTATAGCTTATACTAGTAACTTAAATACATAAAAGTGCTATATAGTTACTAATATCTAAGCCAGCCAAAGCTAATAAAGTAATAATAATATTAAAAAATAGCTATTATATATTATTACCTTAAATTATGTATAACAGCCTTTCTAGATATTAATAAATAGAAGATAAGGCTAACAGCTGGTTTTATTATCCTAAATCTAGTTATCTTTTTTATAGACTATATTTCTCTCTACTAGCTTTACGACCCTATCTTTAATGCTTTATTACTATTTAATACTAGGAATAATTATAATCTCATATAGTTTATTATAAACTTAAGAAGTTTTTTTAATATTAGTACTTAGTATCTTGCTTAAGCTACTACTTTCTACTTATCTATATAATTATTATCTAATAAGATTTTAACTTATACTAGAGATAGAAAGCTACCTTAATTACTATAGTTAATATAATAATTTTATCTTATTACTTATAACTTACTAGATTTTTTAGTTAGAGACTTTACTAAGCTCCTTACTATGCTCTATACTCTAATAAATAAAGCAGTTAGGTTTTTTTATACTAAGCTTTACTAGACTCTTACTACTAATTCTATGCCTTATAAGATTATGACTAGATTTCTACATCTACTAACTGCTTTTATAATTTTATTTACGTCCTTTATAGAGCCTCTTATACTGTTTATTTTATATAGCCTAAAGGTTTTTAGTAAATATTATCTACCCTTCATAACAGAGCCTAGCTTTTTTATAGATAATAAGTAAATAGAGTATATTAGCTTAAATTTAGGGCCAGACCCACGTATATATTTTAATGGAATTAGAGGAGATTATATAAACGTAACATATACCTATCTAAACTAGTTCCTATTTAGGGTTAAGCAAGTTATATGATTCTAGCTTATCTAGATATATAGTAATAATTAGTACTAGTTATAGTTAAACTGCTTTTACACCTAGGTAGCTCTATATCTACTAATAGTAATAATAGATAAAACTATAAAGCAGCTAGTTATTACCTATTAGACTTTATTTTAAACGGATTAAGTATTAGCAGAAACAGTTATAACACCTTTTAAAATTATAAAAAAGGTAATTCCCTAGCCTGGGCATTAGATATAGCTTTAAAAACATAATTAGTCAAATTCCAAAGAGTCATATATAAGTAAATAAGTTATATAATAGAGACTATATATATAAATACATATAAGTAGATAATAAGAGAGGTAATTATAAATCTAAGTATACTAAAAAATACTACCTATAATAACGCTATGATACTATACTATTTGGGGTAATTCTATAAAGTAAAGTTTCTTTTTTTTTATCTACTATTACTATACTAGTGCTCTAGTAATATAGGTAATCTATAACACTTCTAACTATATTTTCTTAACACTATTAAAATTAGTTACTGTTATTTTACTTGAGTATATTATAAAATAAATAGTAGCTAGTTTATTAATATACTACATACTAATTAGTACATGCATGCCTTAGTTAATAGTATAAAGAAAAATACTACTTACACTATAAAGCTAGTAAAAAGTAAGGTAGATATAATATTTTATTTTATACTAAAATTAGTAACTCTAGCTTTACTTATTACTACTATAATATAAGTAGCTTATATATATATAATTAGCATACTAAGAAATAAATTCCTATTAAATATCTTTATTATATATATATGTATTAGAGATAATAATTTTAGTCTAGGTAGTATATTTATTTATTTTATTAGTATTAGTTTATATTTCTTAAATATCTTTCTTTAGTAAAGACTCTACTCGCAGCTTAAGAGACTTATTAACTAAATTAATAGGTATAGTATTACCGTCTCTATTACTAAGTACCGTGCTAATTATGTAGTTTATAACTAGACTACTAAGACTTAAGCTAAACTATATAAAAAAAAATATATATATATATAAAACTTTATAGTAAAGGCTAATTAAATATAGTAGAAAAAAAACTAAGTAAGAGTAGAGTAGAGAAAATTATTCTAATATTAAGAAAATAAAAGCATAAATAGAATATAATAAGATTAGATTTTTTTAAATAGTAAAGATAAATAAAACCTTTATACTTAACAAGGCTATAAGGCTAAACTAGAGGTTATATTAATCTATTTAGTTTTTACTACACGCTATATAAGTCTGAGTATATATATAGTTAGTACATATAATACTAAAAGATTATAGCTATACTAAAAAGTTATAGTAATATTAGAGAATTACAGCGCTACTAGATAATATCTATTATAATAATATATAACGCCTGTTAGAAGACAGCGTACAGGTTATAAATTAGTAAGAATAATAAAACGCGAAATATTTATAAATATAGCATAGAAAGAGATATACTATTTGTTAGAACATGCCTTAAAATAAAGGATAAGCATATATTCTAAAGAAAAAGTCTATAACTCTACGCCTTTAATAGATTACAAAAGGCCATATTATTTAGAAAGGATTATATAGTATTTATACCAGAACTTTTCCCTACTATTAGAAATAATAATATTATACTTAACTATTTTATTTATCTTTTACTTTTTTTAAATTGTTTTCTTTATTTTTTGTTAACTGCCTCTTACTATATTATAATATATCTTAGTAATTATATTATTATATGCTCTTTACTATCCTTATTTGCTTCTATATATTATAATAATAGTTTAAAAAACTTTAATAGATAACTAGCTTATAATAACTTACTAACTATTATAAATTATTATTAAGATAATTATAAGAAATACTAAACGCGCGGTACCTGCGTCACGGATAAACCTAATAATAGTAATTAATATTTCTTTATTAAACACTCAAAAAATACCGGTAGCACTATTATAAAAGAATTAATTAAGAAAATTCTAAAAATGTAAATATAAATCTGTAAGTGGGGTAAGAGCCAGAAGTATAATAACTAAAAAACTAAGTACATGTTTTTATTTATTTTAGTGTTTAAATATACTAACATTTAATTTATAGATCTAATCTAAATTAGGATATATATTAGAATGCTGGCTATATTAACTAGTAAAACCCCTTAGGAGTACCAGTTACACCAGAAAAGGCTATAAAA
Organism: Zopfia rhizophila CBS 207.26; assembly: GCA_010093925.1. Classification (NCBI taxonomy): domain Eukaryota; kingdom Fungi; phylum Ascomycota; class Dothideomycetes; family Zopfiaceae; genus Zopfia; species Zopfia rhizophila. The sequence continues at coordinate 5,580 of ML994750.1, read as the reverse complement.
AGAGATAATAAAGTTATTATTAATATTTCTAATCCTATAGATACACAAAAAGCGGTTATAAAGAGAGATAATAAGGTTATTATTTTTAATATTCCTAATCTAGGTTTATATAAGTAGATAGGATTAAAAACTATCTCTATTTTAATATTAATATTAATCTTATTAATAATAGCTTGGGTGGTTAATAGATTTTTCTAGTACTTTTTAATAGTTTAATATACTAAATAATATTTCTAAATTTAGCATACATCACTTTTACTACTTCTATCTATATAAATAGAAGGAATTTTAGAGCCATGGAATTTTCTAATATATTTAAAAGTTTCTAAGAAATCTTAATCTAATAGAAATTCTATATCTTAAATTAAACTCGGGAAATATGGTGTAGTATAATTTAAAATAAAAGAGTATAAAAAAGTACTTCTAATAAACTTACTTATTAATAGTTTTTTATTTTTTTTTTAGAGTAGAAAACTTTTCCAGCAGCGTTTATTTAGGCTACTTATATTTTAAGAAAAAAATATATTAATATAGAAGAATTTTTTTAGGAATGTAGTATTATATTCCTTCTAACAGCGCTATTAAAAGAAATATAGTATAATATAATCTAATATTTTAGCAACGTTTTAAGCTATGTATATTTAAATAATAATAATATAGCTAGCTATACCTAGTCACTTAGCTATAAACAAATAGCATTAATTTAGTTCTTTTTAAGCCTAAAATTATATATATATATATAGCTTATTCTTATAGTTCTCTATGGAAATAATATATACTTATTTAACCTAATCTATATATAATTCTTTAATTTCTATTTTAACTAGAATATTAGCTTGATGTTAACCTCCTTACTAGACGTGTTAAGAATTAGTTATAATTATAATTAAAATTAATATTACTACTACTCTTAGCGTGCTAGGCCTTATTAACTAAGCTATTATTATTATAGTTAAGATTATACCCTTTAGAGCTTTAATTATAGGCGTATTAGTATATTACTATTTATATTTTTACTTTACACTTATTTAGCATGTTAAGATTTTTTTATATATTATCTTATCTTAATATACACTAAGCTTTATCTAGGGCTGTTAATATACTATTTTCTATAAGAAGCTTTAAGAAGCTAGTATTACTAATACTAACTTTATTAGTTCTAATAAGGTATTAGACTATAAATTTCCGTATAATAGCGAAAATAAAGGCTATACTAATTTTTTTATAACTAATATCATTAGAGATAATCGGCTCCCGGGATAGCTTAATATTATAAGACTAAATATAATCATAATATATCTTAGAACTAATAATGTTAGTTAAGGAAAGTTAACTTAAGATATTATTAAGATATACTTAACTCTTATAAATCAGATACGCGTAAGTAAGCCTAATATAAAGATTCTAGTAAATTACTTACCAAATATAAGCTAGATATTTATTATAAATATATAGATATTAATAAATTTAGAAAGTATCTTAACTTATTCTATTTACCTTAAACAGGAAGTTCTATTATATAGAGTAAAATATTATTAATTTTAATAAAGCTATTATATCTTAAGCTCTAATTAAATCTATTTAAGCTTTTCTAATCATGATTATAGATAATTTCTTTAGATTTAATATAATAACTAACATAACAGACGGTAAATATTTTAATAATAAAAGAAATTAGAAACTAGCTAATAAGTTCTACCCACCGCTATTAAAAGCTATCAAGTATATAAATCAAGAAAGTTAGATTAAAAATATTCTTTAAATATAAAATTAAAAATATTAATAATATTTTTTAATTTAATTGTGATAATAATATATTAGAAGGGGCATCTACTTAGCTATTACTTAAAAATTACTTTAAAGATTATATTTTAGTGCCCTATTACATCCCCTAGTATCATAAAGTAGAATTAATTAGTTAAAACTATAGATAATTTCTTAGTTAGCTGCTAGACAGCAGTAAAGCGCTTAGAATTAATTAAGAATAATATTAATATATAAACTATAGTACATATAGTGTAGTAAAGAATTCGCTAAGTAAAGCTTTATTTAATTAAAAAAAAAATAAAACCATAGGAACCGCATGTCGATGCTTAGTAAGAAAAAACTTAAATATAAAATATATTATTTAATATAAAGATAAGATAATACGTAACGCACTAAGAAAGGTCTAGTTAGAATTCTAAGATTTTTAGTAAACTAGCTTATTAGTAATATATAAGATTTAGTAGCTATATTATTATTATCTATAATAATCTTTTACCTCCTTAGCTTAACTTTCTATAGGTTTAGAGTAATAATTAACTAAGATTATTATAATACTTCTTTTAGTCTTTTTCTATACTAGCGAATTTTTACTAGCTTTAGTTTTAATACTATATAATCTATACTACATCTAACTATACTATCTAATACTATTCTATAACATTTAATATTATTATATAGATTAAGATATATAGGTGGAATTTAGTTAATATAATAAGAATAAATACGCTACTATTAGGTTTTTTTCTTTTAAACTATAATAAATATTTATTACATATTACCCTATAGTTATCTTTTAAAGATTTTTTATTATATACTTTTTTTTATTATTTTTTATATTTATTGCCGCTTTAGCCTCTGTTATTAACGCTAGGTGCTATCTAAATAGATAAATAGATATATTTTTTTATTAAATTTAACTTAATATATTTATGTTTTGTGTTAATATATTTTCTAGTTATTATAAAAACAGCCAGCAGTGCGGTAATTGCGTTCTAAATACTAATACTAAAAATTAATAAGTTTTTAATATTAAGAAAACTAGTAGTAAGAGTAGCTCACTAAAGCCTATTAAATACTAAATAGGATTTATATACTAGATAATAGTATATTTAACTAGAGGAGAAAAAGACAGCTAGAACACCTAATAATAAGAAAATTAGTAGGTTTAAATTTAGGTTTATATTTTCTTCCTACAGATATTACTATATGCTGTGATTAGATACTAACTTTAGAATATATAAAGCAGATATTAACTAGAGTTTATGTAAAGACTTTATTTATAATAAATTATTTACTTTAAACCCAATACTTATAGTAAATACTGCTAAAGTAAGGTTTTTACTAGTATTTATAACTTTAAACTTTACTACTTAAGGCACTCTCTAACTAGAAACTAAACAGATATATTTATAAATTAAGAAGTAAAATAGTTAAGCAGTACTATTAAAGATTATAAAGTATATAAAAGTATTATTTTAATAATAACTAAATATACTACTACTACTAACTAGAGGGATATGACGGATTAACTTTAATTTATAGTAAATTTAACTAGCATCCTATATAGTCTAGCTAAGTCCAGTAAAAAATTAAGTAGAATTTATTAGTAAAATTCGCGGGGAAAAATGCACTCTTCTTAGTATATATAGTTTATATACAAAAACTTAACTATTACTAGAGAATTACTTTAAGGGTTATGTTTTAGTGCCCTATTACATCCCCTAGTATCATAAAATAAAATTAATTAGTTAAAACTATAAATAATTTCTTAATTAGCTACTAGACAGCGGTAAAGCGCTTAGAGTTAATTAAAAATAATATTAGTATATAAACTATAGTATATATAGTGTAGCAAAGAATTCGCTAAGTAAATCTCTATTTAATTAAAAAGATAAGATCTTAGAAACCACGTGTTAATGCTTAATAGGAGGAGGCTTAAATATAAAATATATTATTTAATATAAAAATAAGATAACACATAACGCACTAAGAAAGGCCTGGCTAAAATTCTAAGATTTTTAGTAAACTAGCCTATTAGTAATATATAAGATTTAGTAGCTATATTATTATTATCTATAATTATTTTTTACCTCCTTAGCTTAACTTTCTATAAGTCTAAAGTTATAATTAACTAAGATTATTTTAATACTTTATTTAGTTTTTTTTTATGCTGGTAAGTTTTTACTAGCTTTAGTTTAGTACTATATTAATTTATACTACATCTAACCATACCACCTAACACCTATTTTATAATATCTAATATTATTATATGGATTAAGAATATATATATAGAATCTAGCTAATAAAATAAAAATAAATATACTACTCCTGGGTTTTCTTCTGGACTATAATATATATTAGTTATATATTACCCTACAGACTTTAAAATCCATTATTAATAGGCTTTTTTTTAAACTAAATTATATTAATTTATTTTTTTCTACTTCTCCTTTATTATGTTAAGCTGTTCTAGGAATTTAATTTTTATCTTCTAAAAATCTTTTACTATATACTTTTTTTTATTATTTTTTATATTTGCTGCCACTTTAGCCTCTATTGTTAACACTAGATACTTTAAAAAGGGGTAAATAGATATATCTTTTAATAAGATTTTATTAAATGTAGTCTCGCTCTGCGTGTGTATATTATCTAGTTTTTATATAAATAACTAGCAGTATAGTAATTATGTTCCTAATACTAATTCTAAAAAATATTAATTTATTTATATTAAGAAAACCAGTAGTAAGAATGGCTCACTATTAGTTATTAACTACTAGTAGAAAGTTAAGTACTAGATATTATAATATAATCCTAGAGAAGAAAAAGGGACAGCTAAAAGGCCTAATAAATTAGAAATTCATGGTTTTAAATTTAGGTTTGTGTTTTCTTACTGCTGATATTATTATATACTATAATTAAATACTAACCTTAGAATATATAATATAGATATTAATAGAGAGTTATGTTAAGACTTTATTTATAATATAGTACTATTTTTTCTATAATTAACACATAGTCTTATAGCGAATCCTGTTAGGATAAGATTTTTATTAATATTTATAACTTTAAGCTTCACCGCTTAAGGCGCTCTCTCTAGCTAGAAGTTAAATAAAAGTATTTATAAATTAAGAAATAAAATAGTTAAGCAGTACCGTTAAAGGCTATAGAGTATATATAGAAGTGTTATTTTAAGTTAGTTATTTACTATTAAAATATGCTTATTAAAGAAAATTCACTCACTAATATTAGGCTAAAACTTTAGTTATTGTTATAATACAGAAGTTTTATATAAGTTTATATAAATAAATTAACCTTAAATGCTAGATATAGACTAGCTTAATAAGAACTACTATTATAGTTTAAATAGCTTAAGCAGGGTAGGTTAATACAATAGTTAAATAAATTTAGTACTTAATACTATTACTTAAAACTAAGTAGGTATAAGGTTTTTTTTATCTTTATTTTTTTTATTTTTACTATTCAGAACTTCCTCCTCTACCTTATTATATATAGTTATTAAAAGCTTGGCTTTAGTATATAGATTTTATTTTAACTCTAATAAATTCTATTTATATATGTTAATTTCTTATTAGCTTTTAGATTCTAGTATTTAGTCTTAATAGCATTAGCTTATTATTTACTACCGGCATAGAAACTATCTAGTCTACTAGATACCTTAATAAGAGTAGATAGATTATACTATTAGTATAAAATATAAAGTATTTCCCTCTATTTAAATCGTCTATATAAAGTATAATAGTAGTAATATAAAGACTTTATAATAGTATAAAAAGAAAAGAAAACACGTTAGCT